>JBCFXI010000795.1:0-106438 GCA_038496175.1 Ampulex compressa
AGGACCTACTGTTTAAGGTGGATTCCGAACCACCAGAGCTACGGTATACATATCACATAGAAAAACCAGAGGTGATGGGCGGGATTCGAACCCGGGTCTGCCGCGTGGCAGTCTGAGGAAATTTGTTTTAATTAACGACTTAATTTAATAAAAAATATTACGAATTCAAAGCTATTTTATGTAAGCAATTTTTCCAGCGTTATATTTGTTATATCAACATTACTTATTTATTAAAGAAGTAATTTAATATTATTTAATTTAATATTATTTATTAATTAATATTTATTAAAGATTGCTCGTGTTGTTGAGTAGAGGAATAATATTTGTAGAATAACATAATAATCGACTAAAGCAAATTGTATTTATAACATATATCAACGGTATCTGCAAATGTGTTAATTGAGTGACAACTTTTTGCTAGTAGCGCACATGTAAGAATTATTTCAAAAACTAAAAAAAAGTGTACCGCTTTGCTTTCATAACGATGAGAAATGAGATCATTGACCTTCTATAGTTGAAGATATTTTGCTTTATATCCAACGGCCGATCCACGTTGCAGCATATATTCAAGTTTTTCAAAAATAATCATCAGGTTACGTGCACAATTCATCCTTTTGTAAATCACGTATATTTACATATATATTGTATTTGAAAAACATCAAATAATGTTAATTACATAGTAAGATATAAAAAATTTTATGATAATTCCTACAATTACATAATTACATAAAAAGATGAAAGTATGTATGAGAACTGTATGCAGATATATTTAGTAATTCAATACCAATAATTAGGAGAACAGTTTATAGACTACTTTATATGTATATAGTAGATATATTCTACTCTATAAACGGTTCTCCTGGAATTTATATTATTATTGAATTACTGAATTATATGCACACACTTTTCAAACATACCTTCATCTCCATATGTAATTATGCAATTCTATGATTTATAATAAAATTTTCGACTTCTTATCGTGTAATTAATATTATTTGCCGTTTTTAAATATAATATATATGTAAAATGACTTGATTTGCAAAAGGGTGAATTTAATTTGAGAAACATGTACGATGTTGAGCTACACTCGGCATACGACTACAAAGAATTAAAAGTAATGACAGCTAGCATAATATGGTTTACAAGCAAAATCGTATTGCAGTTATTGCGTGTTATACGTAGGTATGAAACATCAGACTCAAAAAATCTATAGTCTTAATAAGAGTGAGCAATACCGAAGAAGAACAATGCGTAATGAAGTACTGATTTAGATTAAAAATAACAATGGACATGCGATTATATATAACAGGACCATCCAACACATGGCTAGCACTCATGTATGACAAATTATGCTTTTTTTGAAGTACCGGGTATTTCTATTCTCATTTTGTTTATCATCATATAAATACATTTTGTTGTTTGTTCTGTGCATGCTTTCCTATCATATTTGATTGTAGTATTGCCTTTTTTCCATTTGAAACTGTTTGCACACTGATTAAACGCTTTCACTGTACCTCTACATTCAAATTGATCCCTTATAATAAAAATCCATAAATACGAAAGTTGTAAAGCCAGATTTTGGC
Source organism: Ampulex compressa (assembly GCA_038496175.1). NCBI lineage: Eukaryota > Metazoa > Arthropoda > Insecta > Hymenoptera > Ampulicidae > Ampulex > Ampulex compressa. Next base: position 1,584 of record JBCFXI010000795.1, read on the forward strand.
ATAATCGTATTACAAAAACGATGTATACTAGAAGACCTAGAGAGAAGCCATACAATGATGCGTAGTACTTTAAAGGTTAAACACCCTCATTCTTAACATACATCCATCGTCTACTCTGAGTAACTTTTACTTTTTTTTGTATTTGTAATCCTTAAACAGCTTTACGTATGTAAGAATCCACTTATTGAAATTCCTCTCTACACAAAATTTTATCAGAAAGCGATACATTCTATGTTACTACATTATTTTTCGAAGGCTTTTTCATCCATTTATACTTTCTACGTTCGAGTTTTTGCTGATTTTAAAAAACACAGACGAGCGTATAATAAAATTGCAATAAACTACAGAAGATATTTCATTAAGACTTTGTCGCTTGGGAGGTATTTTCTCTTTACCGAGTGAATACATATAGTCTGCTATACGTCTGCTTTATCATTGATAAGGAATGGGATTGAAGCTTTGCTAAAGATTAATGAGTCACTGAAAGCGCTGGGACCAGTCCATTTTTATTGAGAAATGTCGAAAGTAATATAAATCATTCAGAAAGATTACAAGAGTCAACGTACCGAATGAGCATTACGATACGGGCAAGATGCTTGAACTGAATTATACTCAGTACCGCCGCTAAGAAAAATATTAATGATAAATTATTATCTTGCATTGGCTTGCGCCAGTACCGATGCGTATCTATTAACCGGTCTATCGATAATGGTAGTCGCATCAATTATAATCATTGCTGAATCAATAATTGATTCTGTTGGAAGCTGATGCACGTTGCGATAGACGTAAATGAGCTACAATATTTTATGTATATATATCTATATATATATTTCTTCCTATTTTTCAAGAAACATACCCGGTGGTCATACGAATGAGATTACAAATTTTATTAGTGATCTTACATCGGGGAGGTAATAATAATACATTATTACTATATTAATATAAATATTATTATTAAAAACATCAAATCTATTTGCCACAATATATAATATGTATTTTTTTTCCATCTTCCATCATGGAAGTATTTTTGTACTAACGCACTTTGGCATAAATACACATTTATTTTACATTTTAATTTACTTAGAAACGACCGATACGATTTCTGTAATAGGATTCCGGTATCGCTATAATCTCAGTTTTCAACTTAGCAATTGTAATATTTTCTATTGTTTAAAACAAAGGTAAAGATACCAGCAGTTAACACTTTAAGGAATTTTTTGCCTATTTCTTTACATAGTTCTGGCTAAGTTCACTTTATGGAAAATTTATGATTATTAATAACTGCACAAACTATTGTTCCTTTGTATTACAAGTATTCATTCCTGATGGCAGTTGTAAACAATTTTTTTTTCTGAAAGTAAAATTTGATTTAACAGTTGACACCCGGTGAAAACGAAAAATTTAGTAGTTGACATCCTTTTGTTTCAGTAGGTGATATAGGGAGGAAGACCAATACTTACATTTTAACCAAGTCCTTAGCGATTTATATAAGAAAATACGCAAAAATTGTAAGAGTCGTGCACGCGTTTGATTAACCGGGCGTTATGACACCTCTTAATGGCGGACTACGCGTAGTATTTCGCAATTAAGCGACACTGAAGAGCCACACCATATACACTAATAACGTTTGATATGTTCCAGCTTGTGGTTTCCTTATTTATTTACTTTTTTCAAAAATTGTGAAGTACTGATACAGTGTCAACCATTGGTCCTTTTATCTTAGTGTTTCTCAATAAGTATCAATTCGTTATCAAAATCAACGGCGTATCGACATTGACACTACATCCCTGTTTGGTCCTGCGTAGTTTAGAAATGGTAACGATTGCCTGATGTTCATCCGCTCCAATGAAGCATTGCGAAGGCCACCTTTGAATCGTTCTTTACAGTCCACTCAAAACAAAGGCACTTATAGACTGCCCCAGCTTTCGTGACCTTCAACACGATGTCCGAACCAAATTCGGTTACTGCTACGTTTCACGATGAGTTTATAGGAAATTTTCGTTTTACGGTTGTAACGGAATAGCATCGGTTGATCGATTTCTCAACTTCACTTGGTTCACTGAATTGATTGATTTTCGACATCGTTTGTTCAGGTTATAGCAGTGAAATTACGGGCCACTGCACCCACATACTTGAATATATTTGAACATAGTGAAAATTTTAGAAACTCCTCAGGCAATGTTTCGATTCCTATGTGCCGTTATCATGTATTATGATGTTTAATCGAAAGATATTTTATTGAATATGTATGCATGTATGTGTAATTTATATCTTGCTTCGTTCGTAAAATGAGAAAACAATATATATTATAATATATGACTATAAAATAAAACTATAATATATAACAGCTGTATACTACAAAATAATGGATAGTCTGTGAAAATTTAGCACTCGAATTTAATAGAAATACCCACGAGATTAATTTCTTATAAATATTCTCCAAATTGATAACAGTGCATTTCCGAAAAATCTCCACTACGTTGGTGCGGTATATAAGTAATTATATAAATCTCTCTTCTTCACTCTTTTTTTTGTTGGTGAATATTTATAGTATATCCAGATATCTTGAAAAAGTGTCTGGCAGTTTACGTTAATATTATTTTCTTCTTTGAGAAATTCCGGACCCATAATATTCATCATTTTTGTACTTCTAACATCAAACATGATCTATGATGTACATGTCACGTAGAAGCTTACACATCGTATGGGAAATTACCCAGATACTACATATTTACTCAATTTGTAACGAAGGAGTTCTCCTTTGAAGCCCCCGCCGATTTCAATGTAATAGAGCAGACTAATGCATACACTACACATGTGCAAGGGTAATCATAGTCACAGATATTCAAATAGTTACGAAAAAAATACATATATCATTTGTCAGGCGTAGTTAGGTGTATTCAGATGACAAAGAGCTTCGTTCAGAAATTGCTATAACGTTTCAGATTCTTGATCCAAAATTCAGGTTTCGTCATGAGAATTGTTTTATATCGCAAGTTTAAAAAAAAATACGACATTATTTATATATCAAATAATTACAGCGATAAGTAAAGTCTCCACCTTTCTTTCACTATTCGGTTCATGTACAGTTCAATTGATATACTTCCCTTTGGTTACCTTGTTCATAATGAGCACGTATATAGCATTTAAAGAAGATCTCCAATCATAGGGACGAAAAGTTATCATAAAACACTAAAGAACCCTGCTCTTTATTCACGTTGTTATTTTTAGCTCGAAAGCAAACAAAATATTAGGTTTATTATATGAAATCTTATGATTATCGAAATGATTGATTTTTCCACAACTATTTATAGATACTCTTCTTATAGCTGTATAAATATTTACAGCTATAATTACTATTACATTTGTCGTAGATGTAGAAGCGATATACCGGCCGATTTCATTGAAAACCTCGAGGGTCATAAATAAGGCTCACCTTGTGAACCAATAACATTCGTGGCAATTCCTTTCGCGAATGCGCATCGTGTCGCATGAGAGCTATGCCCCGAATCGTTGTTTCTCGAAAGATGCCACGGTTACACCGTGCACGAAGCACCGAGGAGCATAATCGTAAAAATAAAATATCGCGGATGCCTACCGTCTAATGTTAGCTCACTGTATTTTAGTTTCGCGGCTCTTCTATTCCTTTTGCCGCACTCACCACGGTGCTTACCCCGTTTGTACACCGCTACGCGTCCGCTCGAAACGGAAACCGAGTGTATAACCGCCTTTCGGTACCGTTTCACGGAGAAAACTTTGCTGATCGGGGCACCCATTAACACTCTACCCACCGGAAGTCTGTTACCAGGCTATTTAATTCCGATAACCAGCCGTGAATTACGAAATACACCATAACGCTAATTTTTATTATTTGTCTTGAAACATTTTTTACTGTACTGAGTTGTGCGTAAAATTATTTTTCTAATATCAATTATAATTTTATATATCAATTATATTTTAGTGGACGAAGTTGAAGATAATAGACTGTTATACCGATTTCAAAGAGGATTTTCTGAATCCATTATATACCAAAGTCAAGTCCAAACGGAAATAATGCACTAATTAATTCATTTCCTACAGTAAGCTAATTGGAGAAAAGTATCTGTATTGAGTTTGTAACTTTTATAACAGTCAGCGCAACATTCAGTTATAACAATCAAAACTAAAAGTTCCACAGCTTGGGTAGAAATAAATAAAAGCAAGCGCCCCAAAAAAGGGACAATTTTAAATAATCGCTTAAGTGATGGTAATGGTCCATAATGGATGATAACTGCGTGCAAAGGATGTCAATTTGTAAAGTTTTAAGAAACTATCTTCAAAAAGGTCGGATCGTAAGTCAGTGAAATTTTCCATTCATGCTGAACTATGCTGTTCATTCATGATCAATCGCGTAACATGTAAACTGAAAAAAAATATATTTTTGAATACATCAAACAGCAATAATGAAGATCAGAAATAGGTTTACTTTTCCAGGACTAATATATTTGTTGGATTCTACAAATATGCGGATAACGATCGCTGTAATTGTATTTGAAATGCATAAAATAGAATAATCCATAAAATCATTGATGGAATGGTTATATAACAATAGCATGAAGCTTATTAAGTAAGTATTGTGGTAGTAAAAATATAAATTACATTTGTTCGCGTTAAGAATTATAAATGTTAGTCGAATTCAATGAGAGAGTTAGCCTTGGTGTTCTTTATCGCCCAGCGGAAATAAGGTTGGCCAAGCAAACGCTCGGTGCGCACAATAAGCGTGCACTCTGCCGCTCCTTAACGAAACAGAATCTCAATTCAGGATGACCAATAAATTGCAAACGTACAATACTCATTTTCCCTTGAGAAAATTCCATTTAGTGCGAGATATTTAGTAAGTAAGGAATATTGCTTGCAAGATGACATTAGTAATCTTAACTTAACTTAACTTTAACCATTGAATATAGAGTATCCATTACCTAAGAGTAGTGTAATATTTGAATTCTAATTTAATAAATATAAAATCGTTACTCTATGACCTGCCGCCATCCATTGTCGCGTATCACAGCGGAACGTATTGTACAAAGTTTTGTGGATAAATGTTCTGAAAGGGTTTGCAAGATATACTCAGTTTCCTCACCCCCGACTACTCGTCCTAGATACCGAACAAAAGAGTCTGACTCAGGGAAAGGTTCTCCTCGAAGTGCCTGTATTCCGCAAATATTCTCCATTGCCTTAACAACTTTCAGATTTGATGAATCAATATTCAGCATTGGCCATGCTACGGGCTACGAAATTTTGCATTTAAACTGATCACGTTTTGCACGTAAAATTTTTAAAAGTGCGTTTTTTCTTACTTCTTTTTACATTTTTACAACTTTACGCTTTATCATTTTTTAAATAATTTTTTTAAGTTTTACAATAACGCGTTTAACAGAAAGAAATTTAATAACTATCAATTTCCCCCGCTGTTTATATCGATTATCTCATATCTGATATACCAGGTTTTGCTAAAATTAAGGGACACCATGGCTCATCCCTGAAGCTCAGTTTCCAGTAACTCGATGCCTCTATTGACTCGTCTAAAGATGAGGGCGAACAGCCATTTAATCAGTCAATTACTCAAGGCCCGTTAAGGGCGGTCGAAAAAACCATCCCTGACGTTCTACGTGGGGAAGTTCATAGAGAAAGGACTGAACCCTTTGTACAACCCTTCCCAAATAAACTCCTGAAACCCTAAAAATGTCCAATGAGCGTGACACCCGCCATACATGTCGTCTGGTGATCATCCATGTGTGATCAAATGTGTAGTTGAGGGGGAACGAATATCTTCGACTAAGGTTCAGCTCGTCTGTGCATTACGGGTGCAGACATGACGTCAGTTTTCATTGACAACCCACATGCTATAATGTGGCGATGTGTAATACTGCGATAGTACTGGCGCATTTGCACGTCGCGTTAAATAATATCCCGGGAAAAGCGAAATAGTGTCCCCTCCTCACAAAAAAGGGGCACGATGAAACAATGTCCATATAAGAGGTTGCCTGGATTACGCTTATCCCCATCATTAACGAGCATTGCGTCGTACAACTTGCGCAAGGTTTTTTTTATATTCTACATTAGCAACGTCGCAGACCACTAACTCTCAAATCGAGTTATTTTCTATCACTGGTAGACACCTATGCGTACATCTTTAATTCAGGATTATCTTGTCATACTGGAATCCGCCAATGAAAAGCCTCGAACCCGAACGAATCAAAACACCGTTCAAAAATCAATGATTGATTTCGTACGTGAACCTACATATACGAGACCTCGGAAGCAGAATCATAAATCGACCTGAAAACAGAAGATTCGCTCGTAAAATACGATGACCCATGACTTCAAACCCAAATCCAGGGTTAATAATCATCCCAATAATCTCCGACGTGCCTCACGATTATAAGTCCACAAATCCAAAACCGGATCAAGAGTCAAGAACCGTCCAAAAATCTGGAACCTTCTCAAATGCGAGGCCACAAATTCGAAATCCCTTATCCAAGAACAAAAATCCTCCGGAAAACTCTTGATATTTCCCCCACAACTCGTTCTCCTCCACCAACCCATCATGATCTCCGCGCAGGGTCCTCCTCGTTACCTCCTCTCCGCACGTGCATCCTTCTGCACATGCAGCGGGCATGTCTACTCTCTGTATCCATCCCTCCTGCACCTCCCTCGTCGCTACGCCCCGGTCTGGTTCGCGGAGTGTATTGATCGAGGTGAATGCACGACGTCGGCGTCGGCGTCGGCGTCGTCGGCCTTCCAACGAGGGTGGAAGTACATCCAGCACTGCCAGGGCTCTCCGTGGTGGAGGAGGTGGTACAGCGGCAGCTCCTGGTGGAATCGTGAACACCAAGGGGGAGGGGGAAGATCGCGGGGAGAGAGAGACAGAGGAAGAGTGAGAGAGTGAGAGAGTGAGAGAGGCGCTGAAAGAGCCAGCAGAGGAGAAGGAAAGAGGGAGAGAGCGAGAGAAGGGAAGTAGCGGTGGAGGAGGCATTATATACCGGCTGGATCTTCCGTTCGACTGCCAGTTTCTCGCCTGAACGCGGTACCGACTACCGGCACGGTCCTTGGCAAATTAATCGTGACCCTTTTTTTTTTCCTTCGCGAGAAGGGAGAACGGCTCGCGGTTATTCCAGGAGGAGGAAGCTTTCGAGTCAAGGCCGCGCGGGGAGGCTGCGTGGAAAAAGGGCGGCCCGTGAACCTCGGAGGGTTTTTTTTTCGACACTCGTCGGGAATCCAGGCTATTTTCGTGCACCGGTGGAGACTCCCCGAGTGCAGGCGGCGTACACGGGATCTTCCTCGAAGGGATTTTGTGGCACAGCCTGAAGGATTATGGCCACCTATGCGGCTTACAGGCACGTCGAGCTCGACAATGTTGGATACGGAAAGAAGAGGTAATCGAAAATTTGTACGGTACCGCACTGCGGATTTTCCGGTGGGGGGAAACGCTTCGAGAGAACCCGGGAGAGTTTTCTGGGTGCCTTCGAGGGCTTTTTTCGTATCGATCTGGTGGGCTTATATTCTACAAGATCAAGGCTGGCTGTCTTTTTTTCTTGCAATCCGCGCACCAAGGCAGCTCTTCTCTTTGGAGTGTAGACATTATTTAAAAATCCCGATAAAACTGATCCTAAAGCGGATTGTTAGAGTGTTTCTTAAAGTTGAAGGTTTATAACGTATCTTTCCTATGAGAAAATTGCGAATTTAGTCTGGTATATATTTATAAAGAACTAAGTCGGTAACATATGGAAAAGAATTTATTCGTTATATTGTTCAATGGGTAAATGGGTTAACAAGAATTTAAGATGAATGAAATGAAGGTCTGGCGGAGGATGTGGTCGTGCTAGCTGTCAACCGTGACAGGTTCGATCGATTTACATCCAGCGGGGACAGTCATCGAATCTCGCGCACACTTTGGTGATTTTGCTGCTGCACGGTCTTCGATACAGTAGACAGTGTCCGATATTCTTCATAATATTGACGGTGACATTAGAGAATTTCTCGTAATATTCATTTTCGTCTGACACTCTTGCGATCAATCACGCAGATGAATTCTTCTTCAAATACGGAGACACGTTTACGTATATGCTGCATTACAAATCAAAATAATAACTAAAATTAGTTATGGAAACACAAAAATACAGTGCTGCCTTCTTCCGATAGTTTGGTTTAAAATAATTTTTCAAGCTATGTATCAAATAACTAACTTGCAATTGTTACTTTATAAATGTTTTTATATAAATTTAAGAGTTATTATCATTATGTTAAAAGGTGGACATCTGATTTGTAGGAAAATGTGCAAATGATCGTCACACGATTACTTCGATGCAAGTTAGTGTTCGTTAAAAGTGCCTAAGTGCAGGATAGGCGATAAATTTTATCAAGATACTTCTCAGGAAATCATCACCACGCCAAGATATTCTTTTTCCCGTTAACATTAGAACTACCGGCCACTTTCCGGACATATTTAGGACACCACGTACAATTTTAAAAAAGGAGAACAGACGAAAAATATTAATAAATTAATATAATAATAATGATCTACATGACGTAATAATATTGTGAAAAATTTCAAAAATACCACTGTCACGGAGTACTGAAATTTTTCTAAGTCATGGCAACCCGCCATTCTGACGAGTTTGGTACTTCCAGTTTTAACCCATTATTTATCATTGGTAGGCTTGTTTTTTTATTTATTTCTACCTAAGCAGTGGAACTTTTAATTTTGATTGTTTTACCTAAATGTTGTACTGACTGCTATAAAAGTTACATACTCAATAAAAATATTTCTTCTCCGATTAGCTTACCGTAGGAAATTGATTAATTAATACATTTTTTAGGTTTGCACTTGGCTTTAACATATAATGTGTTAAAATACTTACCAGTAGTGCGATACAAGAAAAGGCAACCTCGATTTAGGTACTACGTGGACTAACATTTTAGGCCGATTTTGCACGGTCACTATAATGACGATACGTTCAATATCCTTCCGTGAAACTTCCAGGGTTCTTAAAAGCGGGGGCAAAAGAAAAAGAGCGGCGTATACCGCAATGCGTTTTATTCTTAAACCTCAGCGCCGAAAGCCAGGCCATTCCTTCATTATTTGTGCCGTTCTACTGAGGTACACTTTTATCGAAGTATGCTTCTACACGGTACACCAATTAAAAGGCGATGCATAGGAAGAAAAAAATAAAGCAGAGAGTCAGGCAGCTGGATTTAGAAAGCGTGACCGGTTACTCTGTAGCTTATCAAGTCCTTTACGTACTTTTAAGCCGCCTAATTGCTTTATTTTTCGGCTTGTTAATGACCCAGCAACCGGAGATTTATCGGTCCGTGAATGGAGAATTATTCTTCGTAGACAAAGTAGAGCCACGATCTGCCTCCTGATTTTTCATGTCCTTCGAAACATCGTGTGGTGCCGAAAAAGAGCAGAGATAATGCGAAAAGGGTCGCGTCTTATTCCGCGCGTACAAAGAAAATTTCCGGGACATTCGTACGGGCCAGAGATTTATGCAATTGAGCTTCGTTAAAATGTGGTCAACGCCCTCGGATAATTGACGTGTACTCCGTTCTGAGCAACCGTAATTATACGGATGTCACCTCGAGGCAGTTTGTACTTAATTGCCGTCGTCATGATTTTTCTCTGTACCTGTATCTAGACAATCTGCGGACACCTACACAGCTTTCGGGCTTAAGTGAAATCCAAGAAAAGATGTTAATTGTCAAGGAACATTTACGGTTTTCTGTCCTCATTCGCATGAGTATCAAAAGGGTAAATAATTGCCATGGAACGTTATACGCAGTGCCAAATATCAGCGTTCATTTTCTCAGAGATTCATTAAGCGCCACCATTAAGGATAATTATAAAACGGCACGCATATACACGTAATAAAAGGTCTCTGGAATGTCGCAGTTCCTTATTCAAGAGATAAAGGCTCGCTAATTGTTTAGGCGGCAATAGAGAATAATCGTGTAGAATTATTATTCGATTAGTCGAGCTGTGCATCGAGTTGTTTTTGTACGTACATCTATAAATCGGCAGAGAAACATAACTAGTGTATTGCGTTCTGTCGTTAAAAGGCTTGTTATCACTTCGATCGACTCCTGCGATCGAGATTGATACTTATCGGCTACGTAGGAGAAGACTATTCTTGTCTGCTTTCCCATCGATGCTCCGATTACAATGCTTTCTCTATGGAAGTCTGATACAGTACCGTGTTTGTCTTCGAGTGATAAATAAGAGCAGCCCTGGCACATCCTACCCTCATATTTCAGACGTGCTTTGAGACCTGTTCAATGGGTGACATAGATACTCAAGACGTCACGTAGCTGTAACTTTTCTTACATTTTGTTAGCGTCATTGATTCCTAAATAGGCGCAACCAGGATCGAACATCTCTGTGCATATTTTATTGTGTTATGCACATATTGCGCGTACGAGTGTCTTACGTTATATATGATTTATAAACATATTTATATACATTTTTTCGTTATTAATCGTTCTACAGTTAACCCATTATATATAAAAGCCAAGTGCAAACTTAAAAAATGCAATAATCAATTCATTTCTTACAGTATGCTAATTGGAGAAATAACTTTTTTATTCAGTTTGTAACATTTATGGCAGTCACTACAACATTTAGGTACAACAATCAAAATTACAAGTTCTACAGCTTAGGTAGTAAAAAATAAAAAAAACAAACGTCCCAAAAAGGGGACAATGGTAAATAATAGGTTAAACTTTTTCACAAAACAGGGTTTGCAAAATGGCTATACTTTCCATATTCCAAACAACGTGCTTGTAACTAAAAACTATGGTACGGAATATAACGATAGTCGATGTATTCTAAGATGTAAGTAAGTCAATAATGTATAATAAGAAAGTAGCTCGAGAAAACGATGACACGGGGCAGTATTTGAATAGCGGTCCTGAATATTTCTGCAGCGCATGTTCTTGTCCTACTTGCAATACGTGAATTTGACTGGTCTTGTCCTAATCGAAGAACCTTCAACGATTTGGGAAAAATGCCAATTGTACGGTAGCTGACTTTCCTAAGAGTATGCCAAATATTGAAATGCCGTGTCAGGATAAATTAATTCTTGATTTCTAAAGCATAAAAATAAGAATAATAGTTTTACATATCTACGTACTTATTTCGCAATAACGTCAGGTCTATAATAATCTGTAACAATAAATGTTTTCGCGTGATATGATGTATTCTAATCTTTCACTTTTTCGCGAAATTGTCTTTGATACAAAACAATTTTATTGGGAACAAATCAGAAAATAAAGTATTGTATAAGAGTTCTATTAAAAGAGAAAACTGAAATTTCAATCTAGCGCAGAACGGAGATAATTCGTTGATCAACTCACGTGTCTTGTAGATTACGAAACAAAAAACCAATGTCAATTTAATTCGAGCGGATACCCTAAATGGGCGAGTCTAATTCTCGTATAATTATCAATCAACGATTAGCCTTTTTACACTACACTTTTTACCACAAGGATAATGAGATACATCGATAAATATTGCGTAGGTGGTGCATCCATTTTTTCCAATGCATTTACATTCGTGTCTTCGTATCTCCACTCATTTTATATCAACAATTACCATGAAAGGCCAGAAGTTCGATGCATATGTGCTGTGCTCAAAAAGAACAACGCTTTATATTATTAATATATCTGTTATATTTAACGGGAATTTTCGTAAACAACGTATAATAATCGTTGATTATGTAAATCCCCATAAAGCACAGATGTAACTTTAAAGAATAAAAAATATATTAAATAAGAATAAAAAACAAACTTGATGATATATTTATATATTTATATATTTCTTAAACAAAAAATATATATATATATACATATATACTCATATAAAGTCCTCGGAGCTAATGACAATATACCGAGAAATGATCTCCCATATTGTTTGACAGAGTGTTAATAATAGTCTGTTGATTTCATAGGTTCTACATCAAAAAACATCATATCCTATCATTATGCAGGTTCAAAGCTTTATTAGACTTTACCAAGTTAAAAATGATCTCTATCTTTTTTAAAACAGCTATGAGAGCTTTCATATACGTCATTTATCAAAGAGTCTTCTTTAAATGAAAGGTAATATATATAAATTTTTTATATAAATATATTGTGAATAACGTATAAACGAATCAATTCCTAATATGAATCATGAATTAATCGTGGATTTGTAATAAAAACGATCGTCAATTCGCTGAAGATGTTTTTCTGTTTGATTTCAAGCAATTGCTGCTAGACTCATTCGGTTTAAGGTGTAGTTTTTATGATATATTCCAACCACCGGAAGTACAGTATACATATCACATAAAACGAGGAGGTTTTCTCCTATACAAAAGTATCGAACGTTTAAGTTTTGCACCATGTCTTCCAGAACGTACGAACTGTCTTGGCAGATTATCTATCGTTTCCTCGTAAACTTTTTTCCTGTTACTTCCTCCCCGGTTGCTTTAGTTCCCCGTGTAAAATGAGCCGAGACTGGTCTCATGCTTCCACGTGAATCGAAACGTATCGCGTTACGAGGAACGAGACGCTTTTTTCCGGATATGGCATCGAACCCCAGCCAGTGGTTGCACCAAAGATGGGGTTAATCACCCCCTCCCCCCTCCCGCGCATTGTGCAATAGACACGAAAGGGTGGGCACGTTAGCGCCAGTGATGGCTTCCCCCTTACGGAGCTTGTGTGTATATCGTGCTTCGGGGCTTCCTCCGAGAAAAGGCGGATTTTGTCGACATGACGTGTGGAAGCCTTATGCGATACTTTCCGTCGGGACCCCAAAGCTCTTTCCATCGCAGATTCAAATTTCCTACCCCCTTCACATCACGGACATCCATTACCCGGGGTCATTGCTCTAACTTAACGTTTTCCTACTCTGTAAGGTATTATATCGGCAATGTCAGTTCTATATCACTTTTACTCCTATCGAGATGAGATCAGGACGTAGACGGTCGCCTTTTAGTTTGGTTTTGTAAATACTGTTTTATATCTCATTGAATCTTTTATTTTTTTTCCACCGAATTCTTCTTCACATCTCCACGACCGTGGGTGATATCTTTGGCACACACGTGCCATAGAAATTTTTCATCATTTGCTTTGCGAACTCTTAGAAGCTGACGTGTACGTGCACTGATGCTTACTGTAGTTCATTTTTTCCGTCTTTTCTCTGAGATTTTTTCCTTTCGACTTTCCTGAATTAAAAAAGTTCTGAAGAGGGCGACGGACCAGTGAGCTGAAAGGTTAATTGGCTCGTTTTCGATACCTTCCTGCCCGAAGCAAGATCAAGTTAAGATTTTTAAGATGATCTCAAAGATTAAGATTTCTTTAAGTGTATTACATCGGTAATCATATCGTTTAGGTTATATGTGGCGCTTTTTAGGTATGTACTTGAATATATAGGTATACGTGTACAGTTTTTAAACATTCTAAAGAAATATTCTGATAGAAAATATAGATCGGGAATGAACTCCTAACCTCACTTACTCAGTTTCTAACATTATAATACATGAATATGGTCTTAACGAGCACATTCTCGCACACTTTTAACAATTCTCTATCATATCTGGCCTTTTGGTGTTATATTGCGGTCGATCTAATCGACATTAACGTGTGAGTAACAATAATTTTATCCACGGTTACACGGGTTTCTTTTTTTAGTGCGTCTTTTACGAACACGATTCTTCTCCACCTTAATTTCTTAAAAAATGTTATCCTAATATTAAATTAAATTTAATTATAATTTATTATCCCCTTAATTTAATTAATGAGCCACACAACCGTCGACAAAATTATTGTTCCCACACGTTAATGTCTATTTGATTGACTGAAATTTAATTTCAGAAGTCCAGGTAGAGAATTATTAGAAGTGTGCGAAAAGGTGCTCGCTACGATCGTTTCAGGTGTTACAAGAAGGTGTAGATGTTTGCAGTAGTAAGGAATAAATTAATAGTAGTAGTTTGTAAAGGTTGATAGACATTGAATTTTGTGTAGTTCATTTGCTAATAATTTACTGAAACAAGAACTTGCTATATCATATTTATTCCTTTTTTGAAATATTAAAGCTCTTGTTATCACCGATCCAAGTGCCCCTGAATGTCTTTTTATTACTGGAATTTATTGGTCCATCCTAAACTTTCAAAGGAATATAAAATATTAAAAATTATATCCGCTGCTTGTATAATATATTCTTTACGTATGTCACTTATTTACTCTATTATTTATGCGTTAGAATTTATTTGCACATTTAAAGCAACGGTTTAATGTATATGATTATAAATTAGCAAAGAGCATTCCAACGTTAAATATTTTAGTATTATTAATCAATTTATTTACCTTGATCGGAGTTTAGGTAAACGTAGTATTTTACCGTTCATATTTTTTGCGTGTACATTAAATACATTAGGATCTATATCATTTTATTACCACATATAAAATAAACTCAAGGCTTAAACTGATAAGCTAAACATCACTGTAATTATTCATTCGATAAAAATAGAAATCATACTATGTTAATAAATCGATTTAATATCGTAGAAACACGATAAGAAATCGATTGTAGGTGCTTGGCACGAATAACAAAGAACGTGGCGCACCGCCGGTGGTTGATACGACTAGTTACGCCATTGCTAATGCATCCACACCACCTACACCTTTATTTATATCCGTTTGCTTTTACAGAGCATTGACTCTGGCTATGCCTATATTACAATATATCCTACGCATCGTTCCTATGCACCGTCCGATAAGACGTATATAAACGTCCACAGATCGATCGGGCGTCCTACTTGCAGATAGCCATTGATTATATTATTCGTAGACGTACTAAATTTTGTATAATTTATATTCCACGATATTTCATATTCATACTTGCACGCCATATCGTGCATAATACGATGTCATGCGTCGATTACCTTTAAGCAGAAAACGCAAATACGTTATATCACTCCTCGTTATCCAATCAGAAGTTTGATATCGCGGCAAGCAATTTCATGTACGCTTATTACGTTTTCATTACCTACAGTACAATCATAATCTAGTAAAAGAAACGAGGTTCGAGTGAATTCTGTCAGGTATCCCTCTAGGAACTATTATACGCTTGTTAAACTGAGGGAGGATAAAGATAGGAGTGGAGGGGGGTAAATCGGCGATTTCTCCGGAACCAAATAAGACGATCGATTATCGTGCCCGATCGGCCGAGCAGAGGCGTAATTGGCCAATTAGTTAATTTCTCATAAAGTTCGTCTATTACTTTGCCAGCCAATCGTGTTTCATTACATAAGGCCTTTAATTTTTATCCACGATAGAATTTTGCTTTCCTTATACGTAGCTTGGGCGACAATCGAAGGCCCATTATCGAATGTGCATTTTGACGCAATAAAAGTTCCCACAACGCTGTAATTTCCCTTTTACCGTATTTTCATTAGATCTCGATCCTCGATCGTCCATCTAATCGTCGGTGGTTACCCACGGATCACTGTTACGGGAACCTTTGTCTTGAAAAGAAGTCACTTCGGATCCGAATTAATGATCCGGATAATCTTCCTTTCCAACTTGCCCCGAGTCACATAAATTAACATACATTAGGTGTCTCCACTTGCTTATTTTGCGATGCTAGTATTTACCGAATGTTGCAAATTACTACTTACCGTACCTATCCGCCGTGGTGATCCTCTGTCGCAACAATACTGTGTACCGGCCATTGTGTTTCGGAACAAAGATTTTTTCGTTTGCTAATTACTGGACATTGTCACGCACTGTGACGAGTTGCTTCTTGCCGGCGAACAGACTTTTGCGTTCGTAACATCATCGCCATTAACCAGTGAAGTGCAGAATTTTGTTTTAGAAATCTCCCACAGGCTGCGAAATTAAAATCAGGTAATCACGAGTGTACACGTCGAACGTAGGGTAAATGGTCTTATTGTAAATTGTATAAAAAACGAGGAAGGATTTCATTTGTATTTGATAAAAAATTCTGAAAAAGTTATAATTATCATAAACTTAGAAATGGTTAAAAAATAATAAAATACATAAATAAGAAAAATTGAAGAAAGAAAATAATTTTAAGACTTTCAAATGAATTCGGTATGATATTTTTCGAAATACGATACCACACAAAGTGACACTTTGCAGGTCACGCATTAATATGTTGACTACTTTCGGATTTTATTTCTTTATAATAACAGACAGCACATCTTTGGAGGAGATTTGCTTTCGATGGAGTAGTCGGTATAAAATTGGGAAAATATTTTCCAACAAAGCGTATAAGTTTTATGGATGTAGATGGTCGACCAATTTGAAAAATTGATGTCTGTTGAATTGAACCATCCTCCTCCATATAAAATATATAACAGTGACATTGGTAATATAAAAGAAATATACCTCTGAATAATATTCTTATTACATTTTATTGAAATTGCAAGTTTTTACAGTCAATGGTAATTTTTTATTTTACACAACGAGTATACACGTCAACCGCACCGTGATAGAGATTTGGTCTGACATGTATATACATCAAATCCACTTAACAAGTTAATGGATCAGTAAAAGAAACGAGTAGGCCGAGGAAATCGAATGAATTGCATTGTAATGGGTTGACTATTTATTTATCATTAGGAACTACGACGTTGTCGTAGAGACATAAAGCAATCGAGTTAGATTGATGTAAACAACAAGGATAAACTTGGCAATTGGTAGAACGATTCACACGTGCCCATTTACAGTCGCACGGCTGACAACGGTAATTGCTGTAGCTGATTATGTAGTCGTGCCGGTCGATTAAGATCGGTGTTTCTAGTAGTTTTTCCAATGCAGCGCTGTTAACGTTTGTCTAACAATTGATCACGTCAAATACAAAGAAGTTTAATGTTTGAAAAATAGTATAATCAAAGTGTTGTCACCCTTCCTACGCGATCTGATGTCAGGAAACGTTTTAATGATCACGATCTAATCTATATTTACCAAAAAAAGAGGATTGTAATACAGGTTTCGTGTAATGTGCACAACTATACTTACATATAATTGTACGACTGTGCCAGACTTTGATATGAAATACTATATCGTAGCCTTGCACTTAATCCTTGTACTAATCTACTTTACTGTTATGGTGTAGGTATATAGCAAAAAAAGATACGTTATGATAAAATCATATTACATTTTGTAGTTGTATCTTAATTTAATACACATATTATCGAGGATTTTGATTAAATGCAAAAGATTTAAAACTGTTCTCTAAAAATTTTAATGAAAATTGACGAGTTGCTATGTTCGTGTGTATAAATATAAATATAATTACAACTGCACACAGCCAGTTTTGGAATAAGTCTTCGTAAATTTTGAAAAAGCAATATGCAGTATACTGTCTATACATCCTTCATGGAAGCATTTATTTTCATAGCAAATATTTTTGTAATGATATACTTCTCTTCATCTATATTCTTCTTGTATCCATCATTGTTATTCTTGCATCCTTTTTAAAGGGATAGTTCCGTCGTATAAGCCGCGTATATCCAAACGACACGTAACAATTCACGCGTAAGAAACGTGCACATTTTGTCTGCGTGTTAACTTGATCGTGAAACTGCGCAAAAAGAAACAAAAAAGGAGGAAGATATATCGTGTCATGGACGCGCGTGTAAATATTCAAGGGACTCCCACGTCTGCTAATTGTCCTACGAACGTCGCCGCGTGCATCATGCCGTAATAGAACGAATCGTTTTTTAATCCTCGGTTTTAATTTCAAATAGTTCAACAAAGTATTGGGTTGACAATCAAGTTCCCGCTGTTTTTTTTATTTTTACATTCCGCATGTCATAATATGTTTTTGACATAATGTTTTAAGTCATTCGAAAGAAGATGTTTTTTGATCCACCTGAATCTATGTTTTGTTTTCTTTATCGAGTTAATTTATGTTAATTTTTAGATCATTCGAATGAAATGTCACGTCGAGAAAAATTAGCATGTTCGATACCTTCTTTTTGCTTTTAATCAAGTTTCTAAGGCCGCAAAAGCTGCTCGCGACGTTTGTGCTGCGTATAGAAAGGGTGCTATAGCTGAAAGAACCGCTCGTGATCGGTACACCAAGTTCAAAATGGAAATTCGATGGAGAGCGATTAAATCAACTTTTGCACGAAAATTAGCGTCAAACGATAAGAGCACTGACAGAGAAAATGGAATACTCCTACACTGCTATAGACATGGATCTTCACTCGATGGGAAAGGTTCAGAAGTGTGTAGCATGGGTCCCGCATGTAAAAATTAAAAAAAAAACAGCAGAGACTTGGTTGCTAACCCAATATTTCGCGAAACGGGAAGTTCGCGCTAGAGCATTACTCCGCTTCAGCAGCTTGCGGTAATTAAATGCCGGAACAATGACCATTGTCCAAGATGCGATAAAGATTGCTTGGATATACA
Organism: Ampulex compressa; assembly: GCA_038496175.1. Taxonomy (NCBI): domain Eukaryota; kingdom Metazoa; phylum Arthropoda; class Insecta; order Hymenoptera; family Ampulicidae; genus Ampulex; species Ampulex compressa. Next base: position 20,043 of record JBCFXI010000795.1, read on the forward strand.
ATACCGCGCCCCTTCTTACTGAGATTCTCTGCCTGGACCTCACATGAAGTCGCCAGGAGCCAGGACGTTCTTAGGGCTAGTTACGCAGCCAGATTTCTGTCTGAAGGGTAACAGAGAGGTGTCTTGTCTTTGCTATTTCTAATTACATATAATTAACAGATCAATGCACTGATACTAAATCTACCAAAATTGTCAAAATGACCGACCAATCATTTCTTAGAAAAATTGCTGTACTTCGTAGTCGGGTATTTTTTGTGACTTTCCATGATTCTATTGCAGAGTGTCAATCATTCTATCGATCTATTGTTGTCTCTTCTTAATAGGTATTTTCTTTAAGGATATATGTAGTATACATAGATATGTTCAGAATGTAGCTAGAAGGTTTAGTGGTAAAGCAAAGAAATTGTATCTTAAAACGAATTATTTATGCGCATAATATATTTGGATTTCCTTTGGCCTATTATTTAATTTATAGTATTCTGTGATAAAGCTCGCAAACACTTTTCTGATTTGCACTTTTATATAATATCTAATAATATCACGGAAAATTTCTATCTCTACATATATCATTTTTTTTGCTGATGGTCAAATTTTTTTAAATGTAATAGTAACGCAGCTATCCTGGAATATAATAAAGTTACGATAAAATACACATTTTTTTTCATTGACTATTTGCATATTATTGAAAGAAAAAACGATTAATTTAATCCTATATTTAACTCTGTACGTATAATACAAATTTTCATGGTCGTGACTTTTTAATATTGTTTTACTCCATCAATCTAATAACGTAGTATATTTTACATTTTTTATAAACATACTATTTATAATCTTTAAAAACAAAAGATATTGTTTATCGTTCAGTCACAAATTCCTCCTATTTGGTTCTTTCTTCTTGGTTACACCTACAAAAACGATCCATTTATGTGTGAATGCTTCACTGGCCGGATATGTACTATCTACCATAAGTATATTTCTAACGTAACTACGCAAAGATTGGTTTGGAGTAGCGTCCCTTGCAGATATATCTTAATATGACAATAATCGTAGAAAAAACGTATGATAAGGCATTATTCTGCTATTGTAAAACGTTTGTTTGAAACATGGGTATATGAGTGTATGATTTATACGTAACACCGATTTCTATTTAACATTTTAAATGTGAACCGCTTATTTTGAAAGTGACTTAAGCCCATTTATCAATTATTTTTGGCTAATTGTAGTAACATGTATATGATTAAGTTAGTTGTCATAAACAACATTTTTCAATTAAGTATATTCAGACGATACGATAATTTTAGACACGTAAATTCGAAAATATTGTATTGGCACCACTTTATAAAAATATAAGACGTATTAGATCAGCGAAATACAAGGACATAATGGACTTATTACGATATATACCCTGGAAGCGCCAGGACTTGTACAAATTCCTCCCGCATACACAAAATGTAGATGAGTAGTAAATTGTTATGTAATTTATAGTGAGATTTCCTGAATTGGATAAATTTTTTTTAGTGGTGATAAAGAAATATAACAAAAACTGAGTATTGTTTTTCCAATCCGAAGCATTTTAAATTACGTCGAATGAACTTGAGCTCTTTCAAAATCTGTAATAGTTCTAGTTGTTAATTTTGAAAGTAGCTTACTCCATTCGTGGCAAGAAAACACATATTATCCACTAATAATTGCTGTTGTATTAATAAAAATTCTAAATTTAACGCTCTTAGATATATTTAAACGGTGTAACACATTGATATCCTATACGTATACTTTTTATTTCATTCAAACACAACCTCTTAAATATCTCCATTTGAATATAAATGGACTTAGGTCACTTTCGAAATAAACGGCTCATATATCCTAAGAAGAATAATAATATGTGAGAAAACGTACTACATAGAATCATTGCCAAGTACACGGACTCTGGTATCAGAAATATGTTAGCAATACATTAATTTACGGGCCTTTCGTTTTATCGAAATACATTATCTGGCACGCATCCTGCACGGAAATGTCTATAGGTAGTTAACCTCGAAACGAAATTGCGGTTATTACTCATTCTTAGATTTAGTTTCCTCGTTTCGTGTCGTATCGCGTGATTGTCGATGGGGCTGATCGTAAGAATTTTATACCACCTTCCTCGTTTTTCATCGCTCTTTCTCCTCCAATACAAGATTTGATACCGTGACAATACGATGTCAAACCTAAGGAGACATCACCAAGGTGGTACAAGCCTTCGTCATTGCCTAAAATAAATTCAGTGCCACCCATCGAATGGCCCGATATCCTGAAAATCTAGCATCACATGGCCAAGGATAATAGCTTGTCGATCGCCTTAATTTGCGTTTCATGCGCTACAAGCACACGCGATGAAAGACTACGTAAAATTTTTCTTAAAATCTGTGTAAATAAAAACAGCTATTCCAACATATATTTGTTTGAAAAGAACTAAGTTATCTTTGAATTAAAATTTTTTTAATTCAACTCTTCATTCTATTCATGCCAGATTGTTTTTCGTTTATCAGGTCTAGGTTTACTTTTTATGAACAAATTGTTCGGTGTAAACTGATATTTTAAACTGATTTGAATCTCGTCATTTATATATGATTTTTTACATAGTGTTTTATTGTTATATTCATATTTCTTTGATTTTTTAAATATTATAGTAGGGCTAATTTTTTATACTAATTCTTTAATATTAGGTAAGTGCAAAAGTTCGTGCGGAGTTTCAATAAATGAAGTTATAAGAAACTCCGCACAAACTTTTGCACTCACCCAATAAATCGGAATATCATTTTAAAATAGTGGAAGTATCTTAAATGTATGAATATTTTTTTTAAGGATATAACATGTTTTGTTATACTATTTATTAATTAAAATACGTGTTAAGTAGAATACATCCTTCAACATAACGAAAAAGACAAATATATTAATTTAACTACGGTCAGATGTACAGGACAATAAAGCCTAAAGCATCATAATAAATATCATAAGTGTTTAAACTTCTCACCTCACTTACTCGATAATTTCTAATAACTCACAAATAGTCAGAGCGAGAACATCCGTACACTTATATTAATACTGCCTCTGATCTTCTGGAGTTAGAGCGTTGTCGACGAAATCGACATTCGTGTAGGACATAATTTTTGGCAACGATTGTGTGGCTTAAATAATTAAAGGAGGTAATAAATATATTAAATAAAAATTGAGGAATTATTTTTTTTTTAAGAATTAAGATGGTAAAGAACCGTATATACGAAAAAGGCATAGAAAAAAATCAAACCATTGGATAACTGAACCGATTCTACACCATCTTAATTCTTAAATAAAAAATATTTTTCCCCAATCTTAATTTAATATACTTATTACCGCCTTTAATTATTTGAGCCACACAACCATGGCCAAAAATGATGTCCTACGCGAATGTCGATTTCATCGACAGCACTCTAACTCCAGACGTATTAATATAAGTGTACGGATGCGCGTGTTATGACCATCTGTGTGTTGTTTGAAGTATCATAGTGTTTGAATATTAATAAGAGTCACTGTAAACGACGTCTATTGCAAAATCTTTTCGCGCACATTAAGAAAGCGTTAATGCAGTCCACTTGCACGGCGAATCACGTGGTGTCTATAATAGATCATATCTTTCATTCTCCAGACTCTCTTGATCAACTCTTAGATACCTTGAAAGGTACATAGATAATGTCCACGGAGGTTTAAATTATAAGTGTAATTTGCGAATGTCGTAATCAGTCGTTTTGTCCATTAGTCTGATGATACGGACGTATCCATACATCTGCCAGCTGGATAATGCCCTCGTCCTCGATAATGCTTCTCGTCCCTTATTCAATTGTCTGATAATCTATTAGAAAATCACGGTCAACGACCTTTGAAAGTAGTTTACAACCGCGTTACTGTAAACCTATTTTCAGCCACAGAATTATGTACCATAAAAGATGAGCCGCGCGTACCGGAACGTTGTATATTACCATATTCTTGCTATTATACACGTGGCGTTTAATCGATTTGTTGTTGTATATGCATTTTATTAACGGCCGCCGCCTTGTTAACATAATTAACATGCCATTAATATCCAGAAGTCCTCAATACTGAGTACTCATCGTTATTAGCATGTGAGAGATTTAAGAATTAATATTATGCTACATAGCGCGAGCTTTTTCATGCGTAACGTCATATTTTCCTTCTTCAAATATTTCTTGAAAGCGAAATATTTTTCTGTTCTTTGGAACATTCTCGATAAACCTAAATTTTTGTTTTATTATACTTATTCTAATTTTATTCCAATTTTAATTCAATTTAAGGACTTTATCTTCATCACTACGTCTGATGCACGATACTTAATATAGTTGTGTAAACTACTTTTTGGAATAAAAATTTTTTTTTATGTGTGCTTTTTTTATTCGTCATTGTTGACATTTAATTTTCGCAATTTTTATGGTTTATAATGCCTTTTAAGTTATATAGTTAAAGCTAGCTATAGAATTCTAACAATTCTATGAATGTTTGAAGTATTCCGCTTATTAATGATAGTAATCAATAGCAAATTTTTCATTTAAAGATATTTTAAATCGACAATAAGAAGAATATCACTATATCAACTAAGAATATTACACATCACTTTTCATTGAAAATACTTGCTAAAAACACCGTGGACAACTTTGATAAAAGTGGTTGTACCAGTAAAAGGTACATTTTTTTAACTTATCACCATACTACATTTTTGCATACTTAATACGAGGGCAATTTGTTCTCGAACACGTAACATTTAATTTTGAATGTGTCAATATTTTTAAAATCTTATAACGCATTAGCACTCACTTCGTTACACGAATTAATTTTATAAGTTTGTTTTATAAATTATTTTTTGGCCTCTCATCTACATGGATTAAATGCTTATTCGGTGTAGTAACAACTAAACTGAATAAACATTAAAATTAATAATTGCATATTAAAAGCAGTTTCAATAATTCTACTTTCTATACAAAATAGAAGCATTCTACACATTTTTCTTACTCTTTCTGTAACCCAATCAAAATAGATCGATGTTATCTACTTAATCTTTGCCAAGATTTGAAAAAAATCGAATTTTCTTGAAACGCTTCGACGTAAAACGGTCCCAGTTTATGCAATGTAGATTGGTTCCGCTTTCACAAGTACCGCAGTTTATCAATTATACGTCTAGGACTTAATGTATGTGAGGTACGGTAAAACGGTTACTACTATGTATCAAGAGATTCTTTATTACGACATGTATGTATACCATACCACACGGTATGGCGCTGAAAAGACTCTTCTAGACGTATCATATTCAGGCATAGCAGGTTGATGTTCCTAATAACCAGAATACGTACGTGCAAAGAAGCATGGAGAGGCGTTGCCATACCTCGTCCAGCATATTTCCCGACACACCCATCCTGTCCCGTCCGGGATTCTTTGCTTCCTACGGTCGATTGATTATCCTCGTTATTTACCATCTCTGTAGTTCTGCTGAACGTTTAACCTGAGCACTGACAGCAGTTCTGTGTATATCCTTTAAAATATATCGATACTGTTCTATGGTTGGGTAATTGTGGATTTTTCCTAATGATCGACGATGACAGGCTTTGACATACATATGTTGTATATGTAGCATTACGTACTCTTACGTCATTGAGTTAGTTTTTCTTTTTTTATCAAAAGCGGCTGCTTGTCAAGTCGCTATTTGTTTACATTCTTTATTAGCATTTTTTTTTTAATTATTAAGGTGTTTTTAACTAACTGTCGGTATCTAATGTGAACGTAATGGATACGAGAAAACAGTTATATATATCAAGAAATGAAATTACATTGATGGGCTTCAATTTAATACTGATATTTAATTATTTATGCTGGCCAAAACCTTATGGTGTACTAACCTGACTATTTATTTTTTAAAACTCATGCAGTTTATTATTGTAAATATTGGCTGCAGAAATAGAAGTGTTTAGCGAAACTAGGTATCGGGCGCTTCTGCAAAATATTAATACTTTATCCGGAAGCTCTGGATATTAATTGCATTTCGCATGGTTGCAGGCAGAATATAAGACTCGTTGATGTATTGCCGTTTGAACATTTTCATCAAACCATATCGGCTCTTCAATTATGCGGGACATTCTAACGGAGCAGCATCGATTGATTACTAAACTAGTGCAGCACACAGTGTAACGCATCTGAGTAGTTTTCTTGTATCGAGAATTAGAGCAGAACGAGATTATTCGTGAATAAAAAATAAGCCTGTTTTTTGCGTGAAAAATGGCTTTAATTTATTGTTACAGAAGATACTTCAAAGTAATGCTTGAAATCCACTTATGCGTTATTTAGTTGATCACTAAGCTGACATAAAAAATAATAAAACGCATCTTAAAAAGACGGTCATATTACAAATTAAAAGTAAACGAAATGATTAGAGAATAAAAAATAAGTGCAATTTGTGCTAGAAAAATTGTTCGAGACTTTTATTACGGGATAAAGCTCGTGTTACAAATTCAGTTATTCAGTACTTCCTTATTTATTGCTAAGTAGCATAACACTCAGTATAATCCATCTCCAAAAGACTTTTATATCGCCAATTAGGGTAAAACGAGAATATTCGTGGTTAAGAAACGAACACGTTTTCCAAAAACCATACTAAAGATCGTGCTTCTGGTATAGTTTTTGTCGTTAATTGGAAAAGGCCTGATGAACGTGCCCTAAAGCCGTTCATAACCCTTTTTTGCGCCGGCGGCAATGCACGGCCAACGTAAAGAAAGGATTCCATTATTTTAATTGCCGGTTGTTCGTTGCACCAATCACCCCTCCTCGTTCTCTCTCCTCATTTTTCTTTATCCTACGGTAGCCCCACGCGTAAGCAATGTGCACGCGACGGCACGCGTGGCACGCATCGAGGAAGAGAGGTGACCCTCGTTACGTTGAAATCAGCACAGATTTGCCGAGCAAATTGGATCGGGGCCTTCCTTCACCCGGACAACTTGTCCGCGTCGATATATTGTTCCGGAGTCCTACATGGAGAGCAAAAGGTTCTCAACTGGCCCGTACGAGATCTGCTTTGCGTTTCGGATAACTCAGTGATGCGGAAACTTATTAGTCACAAGAGCCAAATGTCAGCAGTAGAACAGTATTTTTTTTTTTTTTTTGAGCTAAATTTGCAAGAAATCTGTCGTTGAACAACTAGGAACTAATGATGTATGGTAGATAGTATTAGACACACTTCGTGTATTGGATCGTCTTTTTCCTCCACTATAATGTCATATTTGTAAACTCACAACGTTTGAAAAGATAATTCCTGTGGAGGTCTTCGTACTGTTTCTTCTCTACAGAGTCATATAAAATGGCAGAGAGGTACCAGGGGCCCATTTCGTAAAACTTACGATTCCTGTATTACAAGTTTTTTCTTTAAATATCCTATATAGATTTTAAATAAAGAACTTGTAATACAAGAACTGTATGTTTTTGTAAAACGGGCCCATAGTTTTTTAAATATTGCGTTATTATTATTGACAATCAAAAAATGTATCCAATGTAGCAGCAACTCTGAGTAATCGGCTTTTTGACTTTAAGCACTGAATAAAAAAAATCAGGTACTTATTACAATTAAGAATAATCCCGTTTATTGATAAAAAGTATTTTTTATTATTAAGATGTGATATGGCACATAGTTATTATTCGTGGAAAAGCCACATTCAAATGGCCAAAGAGTCACGTTTTGCCAATCCCTGGGATAACTAAACCAGGATCACGTACATACGACTCACTTTGTAGAAATTATTATCAGTATATGGTGATCCCGAAGTTGTGGTACAATAGTGAAAATCAGGAATGATGAAATTGTGTGAAAGGCAGATCTCGTTTTCGAGAAAAATAGATTGAACAATATATATCATGTGCAAAAGCAATCACTGCAGAGGTTTAGTTATATATGAAGTACTAAACTCTGATGCAAAGGTTTGTGTGATTGGTTTCAAAGTGTACGACATATTGAATTCAAAAGTAAACCACGTCTCTTTCTTCAGTTAGAATAATTTTAGGGAACAAAGAAAACAAAGAATCTAGCCACAGATTTAGATACCTTTGGTAGACTAAACAATTTGAAGGCGTTAACTTGCCCGCACGTGGCACGAGATAAGCCGTATCGTACTCGGAGTTCTGCCCACGACTGTCACGGGATAAACCAGAGGTCCCCAAACTTTTTGTCCCGCAAACCACGTGCCGATTATTTCCGTTTTGCGTAAACCCCCTAATTTCGTAATAGCGATTTTTTACAAACTCTTCCTTATTTTTTACAAATCTTTTTACAACCTTGCATGTGTCTATAAACTTGACGCAGACCTGCCACTTTGATCGGGTTTACTTTAGAACGGAAAAGTGTTAAATAATAAAATATATGTTTTATACTTAAACATTCGTTAACTAAAACATAAAAGTTACACGTACTGCGATCATAAACCCCATTTTTATTTTTTTGACATTTACATGGACCCCCTGCAGGTCGGACGCCTGGGGGTCCGTATAAACCACTTTGAGAATGACTCGAGATAAACTGTTTCGTACTTAACGCTAGCCGTACCGGCACAAGCTGTCAATGGTTTAAATACAAACCGTATTATTTCATTTTCAGGGTCTTAAAACCTCCGGGCGGTGGGAGCAGCGACATATTCGGCTCGGTGCCGGAAGATACCAGTCCGCGTCGGGTTAAGAACCACAACCAGTCCCAGCTAGGCTCAGCGTTGTTCGGGGATTCACCGAACAACGGTGCCCCGACTGGCAGCAGCAACAACGGCAACAGCTGCACTGATTCGCCGCGCTGCAACAGCAAGCCCGGTAATGATTCACACAATCGCCTGTTTGGCCCTCCCGATGCCCCACCCGTCACCCCAAACGCGAAAAATCACATGCGCAGCAATATCTCCCTCAGCGGGGAGTCTTCGTCCTCGTCATTGTCGTCAGGCTTTGTGATGTCCGCGAAAAACGCCGGCAGCAACAGCTCGGCATCAGCCGTAATCAACGGTTTTGCCGCAAGTAATGGCAACACGATCAACGATATCACAGGTAAGGGACACTATTTCACCGACGATCCTCAGGAATCGAGATATGGGGAGTGCCGACGTACAGTGTGAGTACTAACGAGTCACGGCCGCGAGGTCCGCCGTGAAGGTATAGAGACGATTCGTTTTCTCTTCTATTTTCACTACCGTCATCTGGCCTAGGCCCTGCCGCTTCAATAGTGTAACTACCGAACCGAGATACGATCGGTTAGTCCTACCTCAGAAAATTTAACTCATCTTTACAAGAGCGTAATTTCTACGATTTTCTGTAAGTTTCGGTGATTTTATTTCTAACGTGTAGATAATCGTATTGATCTCTTAATACTTCTTCCGTGCTCCCTTTTTGCTTTTTTAAGATGTATGCGGTATATCTGAATGTATCCGAAGAGTTGTCAGTGGTTCGAGTGTTAATTCCGGTTCATAAAACTACGATATGCATATCACGTGGAAAATTATCCAGAGGTTAATGGGCGCGATTGGAATCTTGGATGTTAAGGACGTTTTACATTTCAGAGTCCTCGAATTGGGCAATGTACGTAGGAATGGTCGCGATTCATTTGGTATTTTATGACATGATCAAATATTGTTTTGAGCGACGTTTTGGAATATATTTCCATTGTTTCGAAACGTCCGATAGATCTTCGAAAGCCATCACAAATATTTTGAGAACTGCATTGTATTTCGTTTTTCGATAAATAAACGTTCAATTTCTTTTAAAGGGACCAAATTAATTTTTGTGTCGAATATAACAAGAAGATAAAGCCACGATAGAAGCTTGTATCGTGTAAATGGAGAGAAGTTTAGTACAGAAACGAAAAGAATGTACACGTAAGAAATGTAAAAACGTGCTATAGAAGAAAATCCTAATGTTTCCATCGATATTCTATACGAGGAATCGTCTCTAAGTCTTTCATTTGGCAGTTGGTATTGCGCCCTGTACTCCAATTCACACTGTATTCGATCTATCTTGAAATATGTGTGTATCGCAGGCTCTTTTAGCATTTGAATAGCTTCACGGAAATTTTTTCGCGTGCGCGAGTCAAAATTATTTGTACAATTACAAGCGTACAGACTTCGACGATAGAAGCTCGGTGATTACCTACAGAAATCTAATTTATTTTACTGGCATAGAGCTGGCGAAACACGAACTTGGTTTATAGCGATCCTTTTAAGACTAATAAATGGCTTTACCACAAGTCATCTTGAATTGTTCGCAAGCAGCTTTTAGGAGAAACAAACGATTTCGTAAGTGTGTAACGACACATTCAAGTAGATGACACAACACCCCTCCTACACATTCTGTTTTGAATCCAAAGATTTACGATCTATCCCGGAAAAATATTATTTCTACAATTAGTACGAGGAAACTATTCCTTTATAGCCGTAGTATTTCCGCGATTTATCGGAAGCCTTTTCTTTTAACGATTTCCAAACGAGCGCAACAACTTTAGATGAAACAATCATTCATTGTTCGATAAGATCATTAACGGGAGCCCAGGGCCTGTCCTGAAGATTCAAACACATATTTTGGGTTAGACACGTATTGTTATCGCTTAGTTTTAAGTTAATCCAGTATCTTCGCAGCGACTCTACCTGCTTTTCAAAAATAATTACCAATTATGATTTCACGCGATCTCGCCTATAGCACGGACTTATATAGTAAACCACATTGATCGAGACTTTTATATGCATAATGGACGCGTTTATGACACGCCATGAATGCTCATTAAATGCAACATTGCAACTGTTGTATTCGATCTATCGAATTATCTCGACACAAAAGTACAGGCAAAGAAGACATGTCGTGCTACTGTAAATGGGGAGCTATACTATCAAAGTCCGCTTACAACTTACTTTTGCAATTTTCTTAGCGCAAGTATCTTATTTGTTTAACATGGAGTTTCTTAACATACACAAAATCATCCATGAAACACAGTCATATATTCAATGATACAAAACCGGTATATCGCTACCGTCTCAAACGTAGTTCTCAGATTAAGTTTTGCGAATATTGCTTGATAAATTTGATAACGACTGTTTCGACTTTCTTTTACTTTCTCACCTCCCGATAAAACATAGTACTTAAGAGATGCACAGACGACAGAAACCTGTCTCCTTTGTGTTTGCTTGCTTTTTTTACACAAGTTTAGTACAATACACGCCGTTTCTATCTTCTTTTCATACTCATCTCTTTCGTACGAACGAATCTGAGGTATCAAAAATACGCGAGAGCAGCGCGGCCATCTTGCATTATCGTATGCATCGCAGGTTTGCATCTGAAATAATAATCGAACCGTAAGTCATATTATTCTTAATGAATCTTGATCATTTGAAACGATTAAAATCATGGTAATATCTAACTGTAAAATAAAGTCATTCTTATTATCCATATTATTATTATTCGTCACAAAGTTTTTTATTTATATAAAAAAAATACTGTTCCCGATACACATTATGCCAAAAATATCTTTCATTTAATGTATACCACCATCTATATCGAACAAGTAGATGAGGTTTCATGTGAACTGAGGGAGAGCGAGAAAGAAACGACCGATGCCTTTGACTCGTACGTACGAAATTTTGCGTGCACTAACACAAGTGGTTGGGTTACGGTTGTGGGTTTTGCGACGATGTTTCGATGCATGGGGTGTTGGTGAATTCTGGTGCGTGTCGCTTTGTCGTACGGCGGCTGTGAACGATGCTCCTGCACTTCCTGTCACATCCTGGCAGGAGGATCCTCCTACCTAACACGTAATCCAGTCACCGGAGACGGAGTTGACGTGACGCCCGTGAGGCGCAGCGCACGAAAGTGTAGAGGTAACGTTATTTTCCCCCATTTTAAACACCCATTTTTATACACTTTTATCCCAGTATTTATCCCGTTTCCTTCTTAAAGCCTGATCCCTCTATTTACGATAATTGAGTTTCTCTTTCTTTGGAATACCGTTCCAGGAATTAGCAAATATATCTGAGATTACTTTAACAGATGAGTTACTTGTATTTATAAATGAGTAAGACGTTATAAGGTGTGACGCCCATGAGGCGCAGCGCAGAGAAGTGTACAATTAATATTATTTTTTTCTGTTTTAAGCGATGTACTTTTATCCTACTATTCCAGTTATCTCCTTGTAGACCGTCACTCTGACCCATTACTCTCAAGGTATTTTTTCGAGATACTACTTCAGGCATTTAGTGATAAGCCTCTTATTCTGTTAGCGAATGAATTGATTGTAATCGGAAATAAGTAAGGGTCCGTAACCTTTGTTTTAATTAGATGCCTCATGGGGCAGCTCGCAGCGCACGGTAGTGTAGAAATAATGTTATTTTACCCTGTTTTAGATGGTGCACTTTTACCATTCCTGTTATCTTCCTAAACACTACTAGGTTGTTCAACAAATTCGCGGAGCGCCGTTTATTCGTCAACAGTAGAACTTAAATTTGGACGTTATTGTAATATTTCACGTTTTATGAGAAACTGGACCAAAATTTAAACATTTTTTTATAATATTTTAAATAAAGTTTTGGGTTTCAAAAAGCTGTGTGCACAGTGGATGCTGCAAGTGCTAACAATGCGAATTTGTCAGCAACATTTGAACCATTTTTTAACTTTTAAAAATCTTTTTAGTTTAAGGTCTTTAAATTTTTGTTTAACTTTTTAGTCTTTTACTTGTCAAGTCTTTAACTTGAAACTTTAATTTAAAATCCTTAACTTTTAAAGTAATTTTTATAGCTACAATTTCGTTTTTTGATTTTCGTTCTGCGAACTTATTGAACAACCTAGTATTTCCTTCTATCGTACTGATCGACTTCTTTTTCACAAGATATTTTTTAGGTGGATAGAAATATATCTTACTCTACTGATTAAAAGCAACAAATATTTTATGCTGTTGAATATGTGTTCGAAAAAAGATATTAAAAATAGATTGACATTAGTAACTTTATTTACAAGGATATCAGATTTCATAAAATTGCAGCACTTTCTTGTATCAGTCTCGTATCATTTACAATTCAATTTTATTCAAGATTACCGACTCGAGATAAAATTATGTCTGATGTGTTACGAGGTAATTAACAATATCTATATCAATACTCTAAATAGACGTCTAGAGTATTTTACATGCCACGATTTATTGTTTTAGAATTATATTATAATGCCCAATTTATGGTCAATATCTTATCATTCTTTTAATTAGTCCTGCTGACATTAACATGTTTTTGCAAAACCACAATTGTCTTATAGTCATCCAATTAACTACCTCCTTCAATCACGTTGAAGGATCAAGACTGCTTAAATCCATAAGATTACTATTATTAGTTGGGTGCAATCGTGAATAATTCGAGGGAATTAATTTAAGTAGAAGTAATCATGTCATTTTGAAGCATTCAAGCGGTACCTTAGAATATACGTAGCTCAGCATAGTCTAATAAAACGGTAAGTTTATCCAAACAATGTAGATAACTACGCAACTAAGCGTTATTGTCCTTTGTAAGCCGATTAAGCTCCTACCTTATGCATTAAGTTTTCACTTCCAATATCAACCCAATTAATATATCTAGAACTTATTCACTGTGTGATCCTTTGTAGTTCCATTTTCAAGTACGATAAGTTAAGATGTCTGCAATACCATAGATATTTGCAAAGACGAACTATTTTGAATACAGCATGGATTTGATGGTTTTTACAAAACTCTTGTTTTGTGTGATACTACTATCAACTATTGATAGATGAGCGGGACTTCGATTAAAAAGATTTTGATCCCAAAGCTTCCACTAAAACACTTGTCTACAAAATCAAATGTCCTTCGATCGATAGCATCTAAATGCGCCGTAGTTCTAAACCGAAGTCCCACGCATCTGATATGTCACCGCATGGTAAAGGTATGCCAATGTCGTTATCTAATATTCCGGAAAAAAAAATGAGAATGAATATAAAAACTCTACAAGTAAAACGTCTGATCGAGAGAGTGTCTTTGATCTTATAACGAATAAAGTAGGTAACGTGCAGCAATGAAAGTCGAAAATCATCCTTCTCAATGATGACGAGGTCGATCAGCGGCTTGTTGACTTAATAAAAGTATTAGGAGACGAATGACCAACAGAGTCGAAGCCCAAAATACCTAAGGGGAAAAAAAAGCACAAGAAAAAAGAAAATAAATATTCCTTGAAATATAGGAACACCTATATAGATAGAAAAAAGAAAAGTTGGCATTAGTCCGTATACCATGTATTGTCCCACGTAGCCTAGTAATGACATCGTTTTCGCAGATGGTAATCCGGTAACTGGTACAGGCTATACGTCCGAACCACTGAAGAACGGTCCGGCGGTACAAAACGGCACCTCGAGCAGCACGAACTCCAGCCTCGGGGAAAAGTCCAATGACTCTTCGCCGTCAGCAAAAGCACCGACGCGCACTCGCGTTCCACCCGGTGGATATTCATCCGGCCTCTGGTAAATCGGTCCCGGTACGTCAGATCGATCGGCCAACATAGACTTCGGACATCGTTCAATACAAAAATGTAATTCGAAAAAGAAAAAAAAAAAGAAGGAAGGATAGAAAAGCCGACGTCCGATCATTGGGTATACTAATGACGAAGCGGGCAAAATAGTAATTCGAAACTTTTAATCGCCTCGTCGTTCCTCCATCGTGGTATTTCTCAACTTTCGATCGAGCGTACTCCCCTAATCACTTACTCACTAACTTGGATTCTCTTCCGTTTCGCCTCAATGGACGGTGGACCTCGTCGGTAAACATGGACGTAGCCAAGTGCGACATAAAGAAAACATCCAGCGGCAGAATTCCTGGTTTTGCACATCAGAATAGTACTTTTTGTATGTTTCTTTTTTAATTATTACAAATGATGTATCTAAAAAAAAAAGTAAAATGTATTAAAGCATCAAAGTTGAGAAATAGAACTGAATTGGTATGTCTGGGCCATGGTAGTTCTTATTACACGTACAATATTTTATATAAAGTTGAACTGGTCGTACTGTTATTCATCAAATAGTATAGGCTTTAATGATAAACAATGCTCGTTCGATTATTATTTCATATACGTTTAAAAAAAAACACTAGTGTCGGCAAAAGAAGAATGATGTATACATACTTGAGCTTAAGCACCTTCCGCAAGAAAAATAGCAAAAGCCAGACAGTACCCAAAACAGAATATTAGCTACGTCCTTGTCGGTAAATCCTTAATTGTAGCGTAACTTTTGTTTGACGCATATTTTACCCATGACTTGGCCTCACCATTGTCAACAATCCCGTAATCCGGAAGACCAGCATTCTCGTTGCGGTCCTATTCATTGTATGTGTCAACGTAATTCGCTTTCTCTCCTCCTTTTCCGTAAGTTGTGAGAGTGGCAATAGTATGTGATGATAGAGGGATTAATGTCGAAGAATTTGTTCGATTTACGCTGGAAGTTACAGGAAAGTATCGTTGTTCCAATTGATCCTGCCAAAAAGTAAATACACAAAATAAGAGGAGCGAGCGCGGAGAATCTGCTTCGTAAAAGATTATTGGCGAACTAGTGTCTAACGAATATTTCGTTCGGGTAAATCGGATTTAATGTAGGTTCGAAGCGCGCTCAATATGATTATACATATACATATATATATATACATATTCATATATATATATATATATACGTGTATACACATATATATACAGGTATATATACATACCTTCGGAATTGTATATTAGAGATAGGCATATGACATTTGAAAATAAAAGTACACCATATTTACCCATCAAATCCAGTCAACTACCTTTTCAATTTTCCGTGCCTTTTTATTGATTTGATGAAATTGCTCTATGATCGACATGATATTTTTACCTTTTTTTCGTAGATAACAGGTTACTCCCGCAAATTTGACGTAGGTAATTATAGGTAAATACAGGAAGACCCGCGGGCGTGGTTAATTACGCGCCATTTTATTATTTGTCTATTTATCGCTATAACATTATAAAGTAAAGCGCGTCGAACTGAAATATGGATACGCCTAGTTAAATACTCGTAATAAACTTATCGCCTTGCTTTTCTCCTACGAATAACGCGTAATGAATGTATTTATTTCACAGCAAGAAGAGTTTCGTGCACATGTATCGTTTCTCCCTTAAAAAGTCTTTTCCGTCGTTTGGTGTGAATAAAAATCAATTGTTTGTAACGTATCGTATTCGACATAAATAGGCCTTTTTGTACTCTGGCATTAATTAATAAACTTTTATAAGCAACAATTAAATGCGATTTTCATTATTTCCCAAATTTTATAAAGAATTTGTTAGAATATTAATTCTCATAAAGTAAACATGCCGATCCCTTGTGAACTTTTAATTTTGTAATTATCTGTGTGCTGTTAATTTAAATTAACTTTAAGAAATAATATTCCTCAAAGTAGCTGTCAAGTGCTATGAATGCATACAGGATATTCCATTTCAAATTCTATACTCAAGGAATTTCGCATTCTGAATTAGTCTAAAAAAATAAATTGCAAACTATAAGGTAAGAAACTATGTAACAAGAACTGTAGTTTGTATTATAATACTTAAAACATATTTTTAAATGAGCTGTAGTTTGAGAAATATTTGTAGGTAAAACTCTCGGTACAGCACCGTGTGTGTGTGTGCTTGTTGTGAGTA
This sequence comes from Ampulex compressa, assembly GCA_038496175.1. NCBI lineage: Eukaryota > Metazoa > Arthropoda > Insecta > Hymenoptera > Ampulicidae > Ampulex > Ampulex compressa. Next base: position 36,767 of record JBCFXI010000795.1, read on the forward strand.
ATATGCATGCACTATGGACACGTATATATGCTTAAAACGATTCCATAGTACGTACTTTTTAATATTAGAGAAAAAAAAATTAGAGAAAAGATATTAGAGAAAAAATGTTCAACATTGTAATATTCGTAATCTGTAATTCCATAATCGTCTTACCAACAGTAATGAATACTTTATTCTGAACAGGTAATGTCCAGGAGCTATGGTCATTTCAATGCCTTTCACTTGCATCGTAGTTGATTATAAAGAGAATTGCGTTATCATTTTTCTACTACGATAACTCGTTATGCAGAAAAAGCAAAAGCGCAATACTTGCGCTTTAACGCTAGAACTACCAACGGGTGACATATACCTACTTCTACCGGAGTGGTCAAAATGACTCGTTTTTGAAGTTACTAAGCCATTTAAGAAGAGGCACGGCAATTTTTGCGTTTTTATATATTTTTCTATTTTATGAACAAAAATTGAATATAAACAGAATAAAAATAATAATATAAGAACAATAATCTAAAAAATAATTATGCATAAAAGTCAAAGACATCGTTTACAAATTACTGTTATTTTACCAGAGCATTTACCACAGCCTCGTCTGTGTAAATAATACTGTTCGTTTTATTATTTGTGGAATATGCTATTTAACATCGTTTACGTTTAATCGATGAATTAATCAATGATATTTCTTCTGCTTCGACTGAAGACTGATCGGTTACTTCTTTGCAGTCAGTTGCAAATTCTTCGAATAACTGGCATAAAAGTCTGCACCAAAAACCAAAGCATACTGATGTATACGTGGCTCATATGTGTTTATAAATACCCGAAGATATTGTGACAGCCGCGTAACAATATGCAGGAAGTAAAAGAAGGCAAGAGTTGAGCAAATATAATACATGTCTCATAGTAATTTTGTACATACATGCATGAAACTAAGTTTCGTTAAAATGTATTTGCATATGCAAGGATAATATGAGAAACTTCTAAAATCACAAGTTTATCTATGTTCTGTGAGGGGGGGGGGCAAAATGACTCATTTCAATATGTGGAGGTATATTGCATAAAATTTTAGATCAAAAAGATAAAAAAAAAAGAAAACTTTTGCAAAATTAATTATTTGCATGTCTTAGAAAAAGTCATACAAAATTTTAACAAACAAAATGTATCCGAAATTAGTTATAATTATAGTAAAAGCCAAACAAGTCATTTTGACCCCCCTTGGTAGATCTAGTGTTAATATGTATGCTATTCATAATAATGTCCGTTAGATGCATAGATGTTGCATTTGTATGCTATGGAAACATTCTTATTACATTTTGGTTATTTAACAATAGACGAGTATATGGAGTAACGGTTTCTTATATTAAATGATCTTTTTTAAGTAATAGTGATTATGTATTATATATTTTTATTTTAAACTATACTTGTAGATTTATTTTTTAAACAGTACGAACTGCGTTTCACTCGAAGATGCTTGACTATTCTACTTCAGTTTATTGAAGACGTTCTTATTTAAATATTCATATTTAAATAATTATTGAAGCTAACTATTCATTTATTTTGTATAGTCACAACTGCTTACAACCATGTATATTTTTATCCATCCACGAAGGCAATGTTGTCAGATACAGACGACTTCGTCAAAATAAGTGACAACATTATGCTATCGACAGACAGCAAAGTATTAATGAAAAAGATTCAAAACCATAACTATTTAATATTCTTAGTGCGACCGAGATTAGGTGGTATAAATATAGCAAGTTCCAAGATCTAAAATCATTCATAATACATACTAAAAATTAAAAAAATTCAACAATGATGAAATACAGACTACACTCTTTCAGAGGATATCAATACTATTTACCATAGTCTACATTCGAGGGGATATATCTGCCCGTGGGACTAACTAATATGAACACCAACGATGAACCTAATTAAACAACAATGTGGATAAAACACATGCCGGTAATATTAGTAGAAATTTGATACTTTTATTATTAAAATATGAGATATTTCATACAATTGAATTTCGAATAGAAAATAATACATGTGATATTTAAACATTAACCTGGAATATTAATGAGAATTGTAATATCATGCTCCTTAGTGCTAAATACAGTTTACTCTTTTTTTTTGTTTTTTTTTTCATTTTTTAATGATGAATATAAGAAAACTTATTGTGTTTTAACAAAAGTGAAGTTTATTCTAGAAAATAATTTAAGTATGAATTAACAGGTCATCAAGACTAACCATGAAAATACTGCCATGCACTGCATTCAGCATTTTATTAAACAGACTTAATTTACGTAAATAAGTAATATGTAAATATTAATTTGTACTCAGCAAAACAATATGAGATAACAGATCAGAATAGTCCGCTGACTTTGAGTTCTGCACAGTCTTGCATCAATAAGCGGAGGAATTTAATTACTAGACATTTGTAAATATGTTTACTTCTAATTGAATTTTCAAGGGTCCTACATGGATTTGATGCAAAATTTGAATGTGTACCTCTTATAAGTTTAAATAGTAGCAATGAGGTCTCTTATTTTAGATCCGTCAGCTTTACAAAATGCAGTAAAGATATGCCTTTGATTTGTTTCCTGTTCCAACCTGCTAGCTATTTCGTGAGCCCTCTTCGTAATTATAGATGGTACACCAGCTAATCGTGCGGCATTGAAACCATAAGATTTTGGACAAGCACCTTCGCTCAATTTGTACAAAAAGGTAACAGTTTCCTGAGATATCTCCTCCTCTTCCTCAGTTTCCACCATACATGCCTACAGATAAACAATTGGCAATGTACATAATAATCTACAGATAAACGATGTTTATGACGAAATGATGCTTGCAGATGAACAGTGTGTGCATGTGTGTAACAATCTTGAAGACATTTATGTTGCACTATAGCAGCAAAAACACTTACCATATGTGCCAGTGTTACACATTTATTCTTCTTATAGTCTTCAACCAAGGAATGATAATGAGTTGAGAACAAGGTACGACAGTTTATTTTGGTAAGCGCATTTACGACCGAAGCAGCTATTGCAGTACCATCATAAGTTGATGTACCTCGGCCTGAAATGGTATACAATGAAATTTGAAAATGTCATCCTTATTTTAACACAATCAAATACGCGCATTTCGGAAACATATACTGATTATACTGTATACCTAGTTCATCGAGTAAAACCAAAGAATAAGGCGTTGCGTGTTGTAATATTGCTGCTGTCTCACTCAATTCCACGAAGAACGTACTCTGTCCAGCAAGAATATCATCATTTGCTCCTAATCTTGTAAAAATACGATCTACTAATGTTACGGAGCAGGAATTTGCTGGAACGTGACTACCCTGTAAAATGAAAATTAACAAAATCTATCACAGTCAATGCTAATTAAGCAAATCGTCTAGTAAAAAATGCCGCATGAAAAACATTTAAAAAAATACTTTTGAAGAAAACGATTTACTTGAAGTACAAATAGTTCAACATAAACTAAATGTTTTAACACAAAGCTAATAAAATTCTAAAAGTGAAGCTAATTACATTAATTTGAAAATTGCTCGAATAACGATCGTATTAGTATAGCCCTAGCTATTACATACCGTCAAATACCGATTTACACACTTGTAAATAATAATATGATTATTAATTCGTTACCAATTGTGCCATTATACTGAGTAAGCCCACTTGACGCATGAGAGTCGATTTGCCACCCATGTTTGGACCGGTCAGTATAACAAAGGGTGCTGCATTCTCTGCCGCCAGTAATGTATCATTTGGAATAAAATTTTCAGATACAATACATGGATGCCTTCCATCTCTTATGTCAATAAAGATCTGTTTTACAGAATGAAATGTTACTAGCGAAAAAAAAATGTAGTTTTAAAAGTACGCACAATTAAGGCACAATTACTTTTCCATCAGAGCCATCGTTAATATCTGGTACACACATGTCTCCACTGTGCGCATATTCAGCCAGTGAGATGAGAACATCTAAGATGGATAGCTTATAAACTGCCATGCTCCATTGATCATATTTATCACTGAATTGAGCAAATATTCTTCTGCTAAGGTCCTTGAGTACTTTATTCTTGTGTTCTTCTGCATTTATTTGTCGGGCTAACAGTTCCTGTTAAAGTTATACTTTATATTCGTGGACAAATTAATACTTTATTTATAATCCTGTGAAATAATAACTTAATCTTTTCGAAACAATAAAGAGAAGAACAAACCTTCGCTTCAGCTGTGTAATAACGCTTAAAACCCTTTCTTTGCGATTGAAGTTCATATCCAGCACCCACTTTTTTAATCTGAGAATCTGGGATTTCTATTTGATAACGCTTTTTATCTGTTCCATGAAATGTAACTTTTACACCAAAATGCTTTTTTTGCTTCTCCAGGTACCGTTCTAAATCTTTTTTTATTTCTGAAAGTTCAACTAGAACTGAATCATATTCGGCATCTACTCCTGCCTTTGGCACAATGCATCCCTGTTTTTTTGCCTCTTCATGGTCAAAAGCAGTCTAAAATTATTGACATTGTATCACCAGAGTCCAGTGACTAAAAATGGACTATACAGCGTATAAAAAATGGAGAAATTGATCCTACTTAACATACCTTAAAGTAAAGTAATGATTCTTGTAAGCTGGGGAATTCTCCATTAGGTTCCAGTTTTGTACAGCGATTGATTAATATACTCTTAAAATCTAAAAATTGTAAGATAGTATTCAAATATGTCTCTACACATCGATTTTTACAAAATTACAATGGAAAAATATATGTCTATACCATCAAATAATTCGATTAGCTTAAGTACTTCTTCGAAACCATTTAGAGTATTGGTAAAATCTAAAATCTTTCTTTTAGAGTATGTGTGCCCTTCAAACATTATTGCCCTTCCATCTGGATGATTCCACATCTTTGCGGGATTACCTTGAGCATGTATCCTATTCAGATTATTCAAATTATTATGTTCCTCTTTTTATTATTAAAACTGAAACTACGATTATTAATTTTGCCTCACTTGCTTAACAATCTTTCAAGATCTGGAAGACTGCCCAAAATGCTACGTGCAGTTTGCACGACATCTACGCGATCCATCAATTCCTGTATAGCCTGCTGGCGTTCAATGATAACAGTTTTACGACAAGATGGTCTACAGATCCATTCTCTTAGCAATCTGTCAAAGGAATATCAATTGAATGAAATCATCAATTAAACATGTCATAACACATACATGTATTAATATACCTTTTTCCAAATGCAGTGCAACAGTGATCAAGAGACTTATACAAAGAACCTTCTCCAAAGATTCTTAGATTACAGATGGAGGCAGCATCTAGGATCTGGCAAACAATGCTAATAAGTTAACACTGGAGATATCTTAATATATTGTAGATATCTATAAAAACATAAGGTAGCAAAGACAATATATAAATGTAATTTTGTTCCTCTAAAGAGTGTATGTATACGTCCTTGGAAAATAAGCACTTGTGTGCAAAAATCATACTAAATTTACTACTATAATGAATTTGTTGCTGTCATAAATTTCTTTCCAACGTTTAAAAAACAGTTAAAATGTAATCATATGTAGTATGAATTCTGCATATCTGTGTAAATACTTTTACACTGCACTTTGTACATTGAAATTATGTCTTATCGCAAGTGCGTTGGAGTGAAAGAATTGTGTACTCATGTGTGGCAACAAGATAAAGAAAATGCTTTTAAAATGTGTCGTTATGAATATTAAGAATTTTTAAGAGAACAAAAATGGGATCATTTTGACCACTTTAGCTGCCTAGTGTTGAATATATACGTTAATTGTAATACTCTGTACACCTACCATGCTGTTTGCAAACTTGGATCTCTCATGTAAATTGTCATTTGAGTTGTCCGATGGAGTAAAAGACAAGAAACGACCCTGTGCCAGTAACTGTTGTTCGATTAAGTATTCTTTCAGTAAATATACACATCCTCCTAATGCATGTACTGCTAATTCTCTGTCCTCAGCTGGTGTTAAACCTAAGCTGTCTCCTAAATGAGATAGAATAAACGTTTGTTTAAACTGCTAAAACGTATCAGAAATTAAATTTCAATCAACTTACCCGGACTAAGGAATGGTTGTAAACCAGCTGGCCAAGAAAAATTAGAATCCCCTTCTTTCTTAAAGTATTCTCTTTCATGTAGATGCTTTTTGCAATATTACAAATTAATGGAAGTATAGGCAGAAAATAATTATGTGTAAAGCATTAATTCATATTAATGTTACACTTACTTTCAGAGTACTTGAGGCTGTCCAAAATTGAGTTTCATGTTGAAGTGGTTCTTTAATGCATGCTGCTAATGTGTTATTTAAAATTTGCATTGTTTTGGGGGATGGATTACCACGTTCATATACAACCTAAAATTTAACGAAAAATATCAAACCTGTAGGTGCAGTTAGTCTTGTTATAACTATGCGTATGTCACTTATAAATCTAGGATACTTACATGTACAGGAGGATAGTGAGCAAATAAACTTAATAATTTGGAGTTACAACGATCGTCCACAAACTGTCCAAGGTAAAAATCACCTATCGAAGTATCCAAGAAACACACTCCATATTCAGATACATTTTTATTAGCGATGTATTTTTCGACGAATGACATTAAATAATTGGAATGTGGCGTCGAAGCCTCTACATCTAGCGCAGTGTACACTCGAGTGCCTTTAGTACTTATTTGACATATTTCACGCTTTACCACCTTATCAAACTTAGTTGTTTTAACCACTGCAACAACAAAAAGTCATGTGATAAAGTCATATAATAAAAGGGTTCACAAAATTGCTTTCAAATACACTTCCATGGAGACATATACACAATGTTATTAAAATATCATGCAGGATCTACGGTGATATACTAATGGCAGCGCGGACTTCCACACAGGAGATTCAAGTTTGAATCCCACACATCACCTTTATTTTTTTCGACGTGATACGTATTATGTAGCTCCGGTAGTTCGGAATCTATCTTGAACATAGTAGGTTCTAAACCTAATCACGTTACCAGTCAGTACCAGAAAAGAAGAAAAAATATCCTCTTACTTTTGCTACAACGTTCAGCCATCATTTCTGGATTCTCCGTTTGTTCAATTCGTGCAACTTTGTACCCTCTTTCGATCAAACTTGCAGAAAACCGACCATATCCAATTTCGGGAAATCCGGAATGTGCAAATTCACCCTAAAATATTTCTCTCATTTGTATCTAATGGAATAAAATTTAAAAAATATTACAGTATTAAATGAATTTACCTTCATAAACGAAAGATTAAGTTCATTAACTCCAATGACTGCATCCATATGATATAATTCATAGAACTTGCCAACTTTAAAAAAAAGAACACAATCAAAATGTTTGCTCTTTAATTCCCACCATTGCCTCATTGCCTAGAATGTTTATGGTACAGAATAAATTTAGAACAGAATGATTTAGGTGATTAGAAAAAAGCTTAGTCTTACTGGTGTTTGGGCATTTAGAAAGTCTGAAGGTACATAAATAGTTCTTGGATCATAGTTTGGATCGCTAGCCGGCCTTCTATGAATATCTCTTATTTTACCCGGTTGTAGAAAGTCATACTTCAAATGGCGCCAGGAAACGGAAGTATCAGAACGATTGTTATCATTTTCATTTTGAGATTGAGAAGGAGTTTTTGTTTCTTTTTTGTCCTATTAGAGAAGTGTTGAAACTTAAATATGCGTTGTTTAATTATAAGATAACTGGTAATTGTCCGTAAATAAATCCTTACTGTTTTTTTATTTTGTACACCACCATTTTGAGTTTTCTTTTTTCCATTAGAGAGTTTAGTCTTTTTCTAAAATGTATAATGTGTAAAATTAGTATATAATCATTTTTTGCTGGATCTTCTGTCTGATGTATAAGAAATATTATAATGATATGCATACCTTTGGTGTCTCCTCGTCACTCTGTGTTTCTGGTTCACTTTCAGTCACACTCTCAGACACAGATTCGGAATCAGTAGACTCATCTTTAGGATCTATAGAAAGATTATATTAAGTTACACATTTATTTGACTTCATATTACAAATTATAAATAATATGTAGATGCAAAATATACCAGGCTTAAAGTCATCTCCAGAGTCTTCACTGTCATCAGGTATAATTAAACGTCGTCTTTTGGGTTTTGTGGCTACATTTTCCTCTTTTCCTTGACTCTCTTCTACATCATTTTTGTAAACTCTTTTCCTACTATCTACATTTTCATTTTCTTTTCCTTTGCTTCCTGCCCGTCCTGCACCCAATTAACCATTATCTTACATATATAAATGATCGAGATAGATATTCTCGTATATTTCAAACTTATCATTTTTTTTAATACTATTTTATAAGTGTAAAAACGATACAAAAATTTACAAAACAATTTCTGCACAGAACAATTTAATGAATATGAGTGCATGAATAAAACAGGCATCATGTATGGGCTATAAAAGCTGTATCGCAATACGTGCGCCTCTTTTTTAACAACTATTTTAACGAATAAATATTAAAGATATTTTGATGATACCTTTGGTTCTTTGTTCTCTCTTCGGTGTTTCCACCTTCGGCTTTTTCTCCGTTTTAGCTTCGTTTTGTTTGGCATTTTTAGGAGAAGTAAAATAATTAAACAACGTATTTACTTTAGACATATCGCGATTGGTATTTGATGAAAAAATCTGTGAATGATTTATTTGAAGGTCTTATTAGATCTAATTCTTTCTCCTTCAAATCTTCGTTAGCAATGGATGGATTGAAATCCCGGCAAAACTGTAGTCTTCCGAAACGTATCATAATTTGTCCTTACGAATTTTTCTCACCTGGTTTACATGTATCGATAACTTTAGCAAAACATCATGTTTTGATTGGCTAAATTAAAAAATGGCTTTTTAGCATTATTTTAAAGAAGAGATATTCATGAATAAATAATTAATTCCTTACATATTGTTTGAAAAATATGTTTCTTAAAATAGTTTAAGTTTTTTCAATAAAGATGCATTTTTGTTCATGTAATAAAATTCTTGTTAGTCGTATATTGTATTTCATGTAGACGATGTACATAACGTTTACATTGAAACGTCAGATTTGATATCTTCAAAAATACAATAATGTTCGTGGTCGGAGGGTTTACGACTGAGACATACTTTGAAAAACATTATAATTATAAATATTGTATTGAACACGAGATGTCAAATATTATGCATTCGATCTCTTTCAGCCTCATCTGTGACATGATTTTGTATCGATGACAGACGGAACAACTTTCGTTTACTTTGGAAGAAAGTGAAATCTAAACTAGTCGAGATTTATTTGTATGAATCTTGGGGTTTAATCTGACGAAAATGCAAAAGCACGACCTTCTGATACAAGAAATAGAAGGAATAGATGATTATCTAGGTCCAACATTTCGGTAGGTGTTACCTTTTTTACATTCTATGCAGATGCACGATGTCAAAAAAATGTCTCGAAACACGCGCCGACAAAAACAACCCTTTCACGCAGATGCAACAAACGTTGCATATGCGCATTAGAGGGGTAGAAACTGGCTATATATAATGTTGCCTGTACCTTAGACATACAGAGGGTAGTTACATTTAGGCCTGTAACATGTCTAGATTGTCAATTACTCATGTTGACAATATACTGTCAAACATGGTACCGAAACATGAATATTTATTATTTGAGATAGAATCAACAGATACCAATAGTATAGGCCTTGTTTTCAGGTATTATTTTGATGAAAAATCATGCTACAATTGTTCATAATAAATCAATTATAGGAATTTATATATTTTACATTTTTGCAGAGCAATTTACGATGGGCAGGAGCACCAAAAATTTATGGAAAAGCTCGATGACAGGATCAAGGCTCATGATAAGGATATAGAGAGAATGTGTAATCATCATTATCAAGGTTTTATAGATTCCATTCGCGAGCTTTTGCAAGTTCGTTCACAAGCACAGCAACTTAACGTTAGTTCAAAATATTGTATAATTTAATAGATTTGTAATAAATGTTCTGTATTCAGCAATTTTTATAGACGGAGATATTGGAGGTTGATAAACGCATCAGTGTAACATGTACCAAAGTGATAGAAAAGGGGGAAGAACTTGTTAAGGCACGTAAAGTTGAGAGTAACATGGCTGCTGCTGTTGATAGTTTGACTATGTGTCTTCCTGTCTTAGCAGCATATGCAAAGTTACAGAAACAATTAAAAGATAAACGTTATTATCCAGCATTAAAAACACTTGAGCAATTGGAACATCATGATTTGCCAAAGGTCACAAACTACAGATTTTCCTCTCAAATTACTCAACAAATACCACAGTAAGATGTACAATGTTTTTCCTTTGTTTAACTGCATTTTTCAAAATATTTACATAAAAATATATAAAGATTTCATATATAATGTTGCATGTTAATTTCAGATTACGTGAAAATATAAAGGATGCCTCTATGACTGATTTACGGGATTTCTTAGAAAATATTAGAAAGTATTCACCAAAAATAGGCGATGTGGCAATGAGACATGTAAGTAAAAGCTAAAACTACAAGCATGTTATAAAAAATTTATTAACACTAGTAGTACAATTAAAATGATTAATAATATAAATACTTAAAGTCCCATTAAGTATAATATGAATATTATGCTCTTGACATAGAATTTGTTTTTTACACTAGACTGCTGAACAGCTTTCAAGTGAGGCAGAAATCATTGGACGTAAAAAAAAAAGAAGTCACACGAACACCGTAGTAAATGAAGGAGAAGAAGAATTAAGTGCTCAGGATTTAATGGATTTTAGTCCAGTTTATCGTTGTATGCATATTTATACTGTACTTCGTGAAGGAGATACTTTTAAGGCTTATTATAGGCAACAAAGAAAGCAACAAGCCAGATTAGTACTGCAGTCGCCTATTAATATGGTATCGTTTCTTGATAATCAGTACAATATTCTTCAAGGACATACATATGATATTTGTTTTTTTTTTCCATAGCATGAAAGTATACTCGGATACCAGACATATTTACATGGTATTGTGGGTTTCTTTGTAGTAGAAGATCATATCTTGAATACAGGTAATGGTTTAGCATCACGGTCCTATTTGGATGAACTGTGGACAATGGCTCTATCTAAAATAGTAAATGCCTTGAGGACACATTCTGTAAGTAGTTCTGTATCAAAAATATATTTCTATTAACAGTATATAACCAATCAGTTATAATTATTGTAGGCATATTGCACAGATGCCACTTTAATATTAAAAGTAAAAAACCTTATAATGCTTTTTAATACAACGCTGAATGTAAGTAATTACATACTTATATAATATTAATATAATGATTGAGAATATAATACACCTTTGAGTATAAATGCATGCATTGTGTAATTCTAAAATGAATTATAGCTGTTTTATATTATGCATAGAATTATGGCTATTCTGTTGGACAACTCTGGGATTTATTGCAAGAGATTCGCGTGCATTATAATGAAGTCCTCATGCAACATTGGGTACAAGTGTTTAGGGATATATTAGATGAAGACAGTTTTCTACCAATTCAAGTCAGTATTAATCATAACAAAAGATAAAAACACATCAGTCCCTCAATATCTTTTTATTATACCGTAGTAGTAATATGTATTTCTCAAGTATATAATGATCAATATCTATCTTGCAGATTACAACACAAGCAGAATATGATAATATTCTTGATTTATTTCCATATCATGATGAAGAATTACAAAAGGCTGAATTTCCTAAGAAGTTTCCTTTTTCCGATATGGTACCAAAAGTATATCAACAGGTTAAGGAATTTATTTACGCTTGCTTAAAATTTTCGGAAGACCTGAACTTTACACAGGCGGAAATTGATGAAATGATATGCAAATCGACGAATCTCTTGCTAACAAGAACATTCAGTGGATGCTTGTCATCTTTATTTAGAAAACCATCATTAGCGCTTTTACAAGTAGTGCAAATAATAATAAACACTGGATATCTTGAGAAATCTACAAAGTACTTGGAGGAGTTTGTTACAAATATTACGGGGTAAGTGTCAATGATATTTTTATTAAATACATTTGTGTAAAATGACATAGGAATTTTGCAGCACGCCGCATGAAGGACAATTAAGTTACATGGGCGTTGAGTCTGCTATGTTCAGAGTTGCAAGGGACGATGCTGAAAAACAAATTTGCGAAAAATTAAAGAACAAGCTCGATGAGTTTCTAGAGTTGGAAAACTATGACTGGAATTTGGCAGAACCCCAAGGTCATGCTTCAGGATTCATTACAGATCTCATAGCTTTCTTGCAAAGTACCTTTACATGTTTCACCAACTTGCCGGTATCTATGATAAATATTACATTAAACAGATCATAGTATTTTATTTAATAGCTATTAATTTTATGTTCAATAAACGACTTATATTTATTAATACAATCCAGGATGAGGTTGCACAGGTTGCATGCAAGTCCGCTTGTTCACACATTGCAAAAGCTATATTAGGAATATTGATTAGCGAGGATGTGAAACAAATTTCAATGGGTGCTCTTCAACAAGTCAACTTGGATACAATACAATGCGAACGTATGCGTTTGTTTTTATTTATAAATAAGATATACAATATGCAGTTACAAAATATTTCTGATAATGTTTAATTCATCAAGCATAAACTAAGATACAATTCTTTTTTTTCCAGAATTCGCTGCTTCAGAACCAATAATTGGTTTACCTGAAGGTACTTTATTGCAATATTTTGCGCAATTAAGGCAGTTATTAGACTTATTTATGAGTTGGGACTGGCCTACTTATTTTCATGATTATGGTCATGAATCGAGCAAATATAATTTGGTAACTCCAAATATGGCTGTACTTTTATTAGAAAAGTATGTATTACTGCCTATTACTCTTCAAAATATTGGTATAGTAATGTCCGTTATGTAAACATATTTTTATTTACAGGCTTAAGGAATCTGACAAGAAAACTGTATTTTCTGTATTAAAGAAAAGCGAAAGGGACAAAAAGAAACTTCTAGAAACTGTTTTAAAACAGCTACGTCAATTGGCACAAACCACGCAACAGTAATTATAAATAAAGCTAGAAAATGTATATACTCGAGATTGTGAATACATAATATAATACAATATATATATATATAGATATATATAATCAAATTACAAATTTTTGAAAATATATTGTTACTATAAAAAGAATTTGTATTGGATGTTTTATATCTTTATGTAACATCATCTTGCAATTATGTTTTTTTGCTGCAATGTACTTTCTAAACTACTAATTTCATATTTTTTCATTATGAAAACATGATTATACGTGCTATATTTGTTCACCACTCTATACGAATTAAATTTGTTCAATGTACAGTTATGCAATATTTTACGGTGTCCATTTCGCTTGCCCATCGAATTTGCATAGCTTTGAATTAAAGGCAATAGGATATAATACATTACTTATATTCCCATATACTTATTCTTTTAATTATATCCTCCCATAATAGCACTGTTATATTATATGTAAATGAGTCACATATCGTACAATAACTGTAGAGCAGATAAAACATGATGTATAAAGTCCCAATTCTTAAGTCTTATGGATGCAATTACCCCCAGAATTAAATACATAAAAATAGAGAAAAGAGCAAAACAAAATTCTCCTATTGAAAGTTGTGACGATTTCCATATTGATTTAATGATACTGAACATGTATATTGAAATATAAAGTAAATATATAGATGAATAGCTTGTTATATTAAGAATAATAAAATAGGTTAAATACAAATCAACAATAATTCCATTAAAGTAATACCAGGAGCATAATATCTGGTTTATGAATCAATTTGATACGTATTTAGTAGAGGTAAAACAAATTATTAATAATATGCATATATAGACCAATCATGATGCATGTGGCACAGTTTAATTGGTGACGCAAATTATGATTAGGTCTAATCATCAATATTGTCTGGGTCCACATCATCAGGTAGCATGGAATACTTGTTGGAAGCTACAAAGTTCTGAAATAAAAAAGAAAAATATTGTTATATTACAATTGGTAATCCCTTATAATTATTCTGTCTCATAGTAAGGTTTTCTTACTGGAGCTTGCTCATCTTTTGCTTTTGGCATTCTTGTGACTTCGTCTCTATCCTTTTCCTGTTTGTCCTTTCGATCCCTGCAATTAAAAGAAAAGGGAATTATATTTTTTCGATACAAAATGTATTATCGAAGCATGTGCAGTTTTATAATAAAAAATGTAATACACACCGTTCGTGAGCTGCACGAGAATCATCTGTCTTTGCAGGACCTTTTGGAATCGGTGGCCCAGCACGTGATGGAAGTGCTGCTTTGGAGTCTTCCACTTGTTCACTTTTACCACCATGTTCTTTAATACATAAAATGTGTTATTTATATACGTATTTCTCTTCACAGTTTCAAACTTACATTAAAAACAAAAGTACATACCAAATTGTGAAAAAGATGTTGGAGGACGCACTGGTCCTCTTTCAGTTCGTCGACTTTTATCTTCTTCTGATCGCCAGGTTGGTCGATCCCTATCTTTTTCCTTATCATCACGACCTTCCTGCAATGATACAAAGCATCTTTATATTACTCCAGAATGGTACTTTTTACTACACACAATAACATCTAGAGCCATATGTGGGAGAGGAATGGGCGGATTCTGTAGGTTGTAACCACCCATCCTGCTGGGATATAAAAAATTATGAAATAGAAATATAACATATATATAGATACAGTAATATAACCTTTATCTGTCTACTTTTATCCATTTATGAAATAATAATAGAATTATGAACATTCTTTACTGATTTGAATTTAACAAAGTAATAAATAAATTATATGACACCCCCCTACCTTCAAAATTCTGTTTACAATTCTGATATTACTAAATTAAAAAGAATAAAATAAATATTTATTCTCTCAAACACTTACCCCGTTACGTCTACCCCAAATTCCCTCCCTGATACCTCGTTTCTCTGAATCTCTGCAAAGAATGTAAAATTAATAATCTGCAATACAAATATAGTAAATAATATATTGTTTAGTCGTAAAGGTTATTATTTTATGTACCCTTCCTCTTTAGGTCTTGAATCTGCATACGATTTTGCAAGGCGTTCTTCTATTTCTCGTTCCCTAGCAGTAGTGTCTACAGGTTTTGCAGCACCGAAGATATTCACTGCAGGTGCAGAAGGTGGAGCTACAACTGATGCAGTGGTTGTAGGTTCTTCTTTAGTAACCACAGCTTCAACTGGCTTTGTACGAGGTTGCAATTGTAATTTCGGCCTTGTACGTGGTTCAGCTGTAAAGGTTAATTATATTCATTAATCTATCCACTCTTGGAATATTCAATGTATATTCAATCATTAAGAGTCATAATAAATTTGTGTTCATTCAAGCAGGAATTTACTTACAATTGGAGTCTACGTTTGATCTGCCTTGGCTGCGACCATCGCGATCCCAATCGGAATCTGCATAATTACGGCGAGGTCCAAAACTGCTGCCTCTGTCCCTATCTCCATCCCTGTCTCTGCTGCCTCTATCTCCATAACGAGACCATTCCTTGTCTTTATCATCATCTCTAAAGCCACCCCTTTCTCTAAATGCATGTCGTCCTCTGTCGCTACTTTCGCGCCATGCACCAGGTTTGTTATCTTGTTCGGAAGCTAATGACAACATAGATAAATGAAAAACTTCCATGATGGTATATATTTTAATAAGCAATAACAATTTATTACTCTGAATATGTACTGCCTGATAACACATATTCTTTAATGTGCATCACACATGTTTGTTACGTGACCTAATGTATAAAGCACATACCATCTCGATCATCTCTCCGTTCTCTATTATCATAACGACTTCGATAAAAATCGCTATCTGAGGTTGTAGATTCCTCTCGTGGGCCGCTTCTCCAATCTCCCGAGGAACGATCAATATCATCATAATTGTCTCTTCGGTTATCCCTACCCATACGTCCACCACGACGTTCATCATTACTGCTGTTTGAAACTTCGATTCGCACTCTCCTTGTTTTTATAACCTAGTCACGCACATACAAGTAATTTAAATATATGGTACATATACATTGTTATGTAACCCACTCTGTTTGCTGATAAATCTTAATGTTACATGCTAAGCAGTGTTTTGTTTATAACTTAATAAATGTATGCTAAAAAGTTTTTAAAACTTACTGTGTTTGTTATGGACAAAGCGTCGATTAAACTCTGTCGATCTTCAAATTCCACATATCCATATCCTCTAATCTTGTTAGAATCTTTTGGTAACCGCATATTAGAAACCTGAAATGTAAGATATATTTTAATTCATATTTTGAGTTCTCTTTAGGATATTAATAATTAGTTTAAATTATCCAAATTTCACTATACACTATCTAAAATTAAAATAAAAAGTTCAATTTTTAAAAATACTGCTTCAAATAATTTTTTTCAAAAATTATATGAATAATATATGCGACGTAACATGAAACACCAATTTTCATACATGAGATTAAGGTAAAAACTCATCGTACTTTAGAATTAAAAATCAGAATTTTTATGAAAAATTCAACATTTGGTATTACAATATCGAATCCAAACGCTATTATACATCACTTGCTATCGAGGTTTTCAGTGTAGCAAACTAACCTTCATTTCCGCAAAAAATTCTGCAAGATCATCTTCATCCACATCATAAGGTAAGTTGGAAATATATGCTACGTATGGAGGATTTGCAGGTATATTTTCCTCATCAATACCAGGATCTCTTGCTGCCCTAGGTGCTGTAGGCAAAACAACTGGCTCCTTGCTACTCCTCGAGGAAAATCCCTCTGTTTGATATCCATGAAAAATGTTATAACAATATATTGTGCCATACAATTACTCAAATCTCATTATTAATAATCAATTGACAAACGCGTTGTTAAGCGCGCTAGATGATAACAAATTGTTTATCAACAATTTTTTTTTCTATTTGTTCTGTATTGCTCTTATAAACTTGCACGATCATGTACATAAAAAAAAGTAAAAGCTGATGGATGATTTAAAAGAACAAATAAAATAAAAAATATGGGTCAGAACAAAGTTCGTTATTTCGTTCATCTACGAACTCACCATGTTCATCTTCCACTTCATCAACCCAACTCGATGACTTTAATGGGACGGTAGGTGTTCCGCTACCATCGGCCAAAAATGACATCAAATCTACGGTTTTGCACTTCTTTTTTTTTCCCTTTTTTCCTGTAAAATATCAATCTATATGAGGTAGCCAGCTTTATGGAAAAGGCGTTATTAAGCAGTTGTACAATATTGAAAGCATGGTACATATCGGAGAAAGTTTGGTTATGTCGATCAAGAGATGCAAAAACGTTACATCACATGTATTTTCCGGGATGTGCTGATACGAGAAGCGGTTGGATATACCAACTTTTAGTATAGACAAAGTGATATTATACCTGAAGACATGATTGCGGCTCAAATTTACAAGAATGCAACTCCGTCCGCGTTTCAATAATCCATACGACCAACCTCGGGATCCATAAGGCATGAAATATGTTTTATGAAGATGCACATCGAATAACATTCTTGTGATATACCTACGGACATTGGTTGACACCATCAGAATATAACCGTGTTATAATTTATTGTAAATTACATATCTGAATCTAATATATAAAATAAATCCAAATTTTCTTAATCTACTTGACAACAGCATTTAGTAAATGTTCTATTGCACTACTATAACTTTCGTATTCAACTAGGGAAATTATCCTCCAACTAATTATTACGTTTACAATATCTATATTCTATATATTTCCCAAATTATACGTAATATCGGTATGTAAGAACATTTATGGATATAAGCGACAATTGCAATACAATGATCGTTATGATATTCTCATCATGCGTAAAGTGAGATATTCAACGATTATGCAAATGATTTTTAGCTGCATAAAGTTTTGGTGCCGTAGTTGACAATTCTAAGGTATATCCGAATTTCCATATCGGGTAATCTAATCCACGAACGGCGGATTCTGTAGTGTGAGAGTCAGCGAAGAATTTTGGAACGCACGCAATTTAGTGTGGGCCGGTAGTGCTATTACAGGAAGCGGTGCACGGTAGAGAGGTCTACGTCACGTGATCGTAACATAGTGTGCTGAAGACATGGCGGACAAAGAGGAGACCGAGAAGACCATCGCCGAAGACTTGGTTGTCACCAAGTATAAAATGGCAGGCGAGATCGTAAATCGTAAGGAAACCACGCAATGACTCCCCGCGGTGCCCGGAAGGGAAATGCGAATTCTCACAGCACAATCGCGGCTCACCTACTGGCTTATCTTTTCGTACGGCCATATGGAATGTGGCGCGCTAATGCCGGGCTCTCACCATGTGGGATAGGCTAATGTTCGCTTTAAACATCATTGCAAATGCTTATGTTCGGCCACCGCAATTTTTTACATGCTCTCGATGAACGCTGATGAAGGAAGGATCCTCAATTATTTTCGGTCACGTTGCATTTGGCCTAGCACTTATTTTTTTTTGCTCATTTTTCTTTTCTCTTCATTTTTCTTATCTATGTCGCGTCAAGCTTTTAGGAACGAGCACGAGGCGACAACTATCGTGATTATATTTTTTTTATTTTTACAAAAAGATACGATGTCGATTACATGTGTATAAAAAATGTTTGCTTATTCTCTTATGGAGCATTAAGTTTTTTTAATATGATGCAGTGTAAAAACTTTGCATGATTCTTTTTAGAAGAAGATTGTGTATGATGGTATGCGTATTATTGATCATAGTTATGTTATTGATATTTTTTTTCTAAAATAAGATATTTTTTTGTTATATGGCATTTTGATCGATTCGTATAACTTCTCTCTTTTAGTATGTATTCTTTGTGAATTAAGATTGGATACATTATATTTATATTTTTCAATAAATATTCAATCTTATGTAAAAATATATTATATAATTATAATGCACATATTATTCATATTGTTGATATTATATATTATGTTACAAGTGCTTCTCGTGTTATTATAGGGGTACTGAAACAGGTTTTAGATAAGTGTGTTGTTGGTGCATCAGTAAGGCAGATTTGTGAGTATGGAGACGAACTTCTCACAGAAGAAACTAATAAGGTTTTTAAGAAAGAAAAAGAGCTCAAAAAGGGGATAGCATTTCCAACATGCATATCAGTCAATAACTGCATTTGCCATTTTTCTCCTATTGCCAGTGAACCTGACCTTATACTTAAGGATGAGGATATGGTAAAAGTGTAGGTTTACAATATCTTACATATTAAATTATAATAAACTATGTCTTACGACGTCACTTCATTTCCTAGTTATTTGGATGAAAAACTTCTGTTGAATATCAATTATTGTGTGTAACATCGTTAATATTTAACTTGTGGCAAAAGAAAGTTGTGTAGGTAATTGATATCTTTTTCCTGCTGCTTTACAGAAAGAAGCATATAATTTTTAATACAATATTTTCCTTTCAGAGATCTTGGTGCCCATGTTGATGGCTTTATAGCTGTTGTGGCTCATACCATAATTATAGGGTCTTCACCAGAAACAAAAGTTACTGGTAAAAAAGCAGACGTAGTACTAGCCGCACATTATGCATCTCAGGCTGCCTTAAGACTTTTAAAGCCAGGCACTGAGGTAAGTTTGTACACATTAGATATGGCATTTAATAATACTAAACCCTTAAAAAGTTTGTTTTTCAAGTATATAAAATGTTCAACACAGAATGCTCAAAATTTACCAAATATTTAGATGTATTTGGAAAAAGAGTTTGAAGCAATTTATGCAATAAATTGTTTTTTTCTTATTAGACATACAGGATAACAGGAACTGTAGAAAAGATTTGTGAAGCGTATAAATGTAAACCGATTGAAGGGATGCTGAGTCATCAGTTAAAGCAATTCAAAATCGACGGTGAAAAAACTATAATTCAAAATCCAAATGATGCACAAAAAAAAGAGCATGAGAAATATACTCTAGAAACTCATGAGGTACAATATGATAACATTGACATATTTGATCTTTGCTAAAATATAATATCATTAAGATAGGCCAAAATAATAATATAACTAACATATTCTGAAATATACTTTTATGTCTAATTTTTTAGGTATATGCAATGGACGTATTAGTTAGTACAGGTGAAGGTATAGGACGTGAACAAAACACTCGTGTTACTATATACAAAAAAACGGAGGAGACTTATCAGCTCAAACTGAAAGCTTCTCGCATGTTCTACTGTGAAGTTTCTAATAAACATGGACTTATGCCTTTTAACTTACGTACGTTTGAGGATGAGAAGAAGGCAAAAATGGCAGTTGTAGAATGTGTAAATCATAGGTTGATCGAACCATTCCAAGTATGTATATTTTTTTAAATGGAGTCTATGGGTTTATTAAAGTAATTTATATATTTATATAGATTGTTCTTCTATCTTAGGTGCTGTATGAAAAACCAAACGAATATGTTGCACAGTTCAAATTTACAGTACTGTTGATGCCTAATGGGCCACATAAAATTACAGGAATACCTTTCGACATTGATACTTACCAATCTGAATGTTTTGTTGAAGATCCCGAACTAAAGGTGGGTTTTCAATCGTACTTATTCATATACATAAGGAAAAAATTATTTTCGGGTTTCTTTTTAGTATACCTATGTATAATTTATAGAACTATTATAATCCGCATTAAATTATTGCATTCGCAGAATCTTTTATCTACTTCTGCGAACCCCAAGGCTGCAAAGAAGAAGAAAAAGAGGGCTGAGAAGGCTGTGGGAGAAGTGGCAATGGAAGTTGATGCCAAGGCCTAACACAACCATTTTAGCATTCACATGACTTATTGACATCGTGCACTCTCCTTTACTTTTTGTTTAGCTATTCAAGAGCATAAGCTAGACACTTTCTAAGAACATCATACTTCACTTTCTGTTACATTCATCTGGACATCATATTAACAACTTGTGATTTTGGATACTCCTTTGTCCTTGTCATCCTTAAAAAAGATTAAGGTTTACATAATACACACTTTTATTCGTATTACTTAAGAAAGTGCCAAGTTTTGCTCTGAAACGAAAAAAAAAGACAAATTTCACTAAGATAAAACTTAATGACATTTAAGTTTTTATATCAGAATATCTTTTAATGGACCATGATGTTATACACGAAATTGATTATTCATATATTTTTCGGACAGTGTATCGCATTTCGAAACGTTTGAATCGACATTACGGACGGCAGTCCTTTGTGACTCCACTCTGTGAAATGATTATGTCATCGACCGAGCCAGAAAGTGAATCGTATGTGCATACAAACAAAAGACATAGATTTGTGTCTTTTTGTGAAGGTAAAGGTGGCGCGCTGGTTTTAGATTCTTTTATAAATTATAAAAGATTAAAATATATTTTGCCATAACATATATATTTTACTTTTTTCATCGTTTTGAAAAGTAACACTACTTAACATTACCCATACAAATTTCGATTCTTAAACATAATGGTGGATACGATACGATTCACTCCAATATCATCGCTAATTTCTTTACCAGCTCATTTTTCATCTTGTTTCCGGCTATGAAAACCACGCCATAAAAACATACTTTTGAATTGTAAAATTGGAACCAATGTTAATGCTGGGATATCGCATAAAATAATGAAATGCCAATGATCGTCAGAGTATTTCGTTGTAAAAATTCCCCAACCGAGAAAAAAGAAACGATCTTTCTACTAAGGATAATCCTTTGCACAGAATTTTGTGTGGAAAATGACTTAAAAAATTTATTTGTGAGTGCAACAATATCCACGTTCAAGTAAAAGAAATGGATCTTTATGGGAGAAATATTTGGCGAGTAATCATTATGCTGAGGCAAAAGACACAAATTATAAAATATTAATACTGTGTAATAATAGTTTTATATAAGAGGGATAGATAATGTATCTGTTATAGATATTTTTTCTACTCAAGTTGTGCATATGTCGAATGTTACCGAGTGTGCTTGTAAAACAAAAGATGTCTTAGGTCATCGTGCACTGTCCTTTATTTGCCTCAACTTGAGTATTTACCAAGCATATTTGGTATTGTACTCATAAAAGTATTTACCCAATTTTGGAGGCAGTGGATTTACAATCTTCCTGAACAAAATTTTTATAAAAAAAAAAGATGTTCGTTTAGACATAAGTTAACAATGTTCTTGATGCATAAAAATCATCAACAACTTGATAATGCTTGTTATGCAATAAAGGACTGTGCACAAGATTCATATTCAATATAAAATTTAATATGGTGATATAAAGAAAATTGTTATTTAAAAAAAAAAATTATTGACAAGCTAACGACGAGTATAAATTTTGACACGTGCATATATTTCACAAATTATTATATTGCTCGTTTTTCTCTTTCAATGTACTTTCATACATAATCCGTAAAAATGCATAGAAAAATATAGAGATTCATAAATTTAAGCATACAGTTAAACACAATAGATTTTATAGGCCATCACTGACTAATTTTCCTATGATACATGATCTCTGATCTCTGATCAAAGTGAAGATGTAACTACAGAAATATAAAATAGTATTTACAGTTGTGTCTTTATTGTTGAAGCAACAATTATGTCTTATAATGTAGCGCAGTACTGATACATGCTTTTGTTATGTTTAAAGATCACAAAAAACGTTAATATTATAAAACAGAGCAATATCCACTTAATATGGAAGATTAGAGATATTGTTATGATAAACAATGTTCAAAAATAAGATAATGTCACTATGTGATGATATATGTAATCACAGACTCACTGCAGATAAGTTATACTGTAACAGTACACTATAGATAGCAAGGGTTTTCATTTTAGTATAATAACATTAAGTAACAATCTTATTGTACTGCCATCTCATAAACCAGAATAGATTAATGCAAATACTGTAAAAAAAATATGTTATGAGATCTGTAGCCATAAGACTAGTAGCAAAGTGAAATGTATCATTACAGTGTGTCAGCCTTTTAAGAAGGAAATCTTAATTTTAGCACGATTGCATTTGGAGTGGTAATGTCAGCTACATTTATCTCACTACCATCTGTTAATCCAAGTTCAATCAATGTTTTTGTCAGATTTTCACGTGTTTTCTCTTCTATACTTGGTACCGTTTGCATATACAAGGTCTTATTTTTGCCATCAATATTTGCAGTAATGCCTGGATTTTTCATTTGCAAATCTGCCCTATTGCAAAGGAGTTCCATTAAATCCTGCAACTTATATTTATTATTTTTGATCTCAATTTCTCTGGGAATTTGGCTACATGCCAGGCAATCCTCTCTCTTTTCTGCTTCATAAGTATATGTGTAGATTCCATCCAGGTTGTTGAGTACCTGTGAAAACAATTGTTTATTACACAAACTAAAGGAGTGGAAATTACTATAAATAATTTAGTTAACGAATGTATTTTATTTATTTTAGAAAACATTCTATTGCAAATTAAGACAAAGATGTATAAAACATTATGACACTATTTAAATTGAATGCAATCAGAATAATACTACGTAGATTACAATATGTAGTATGATCTCCACAAAGATATTTATGTTCATGATTTTTTTTTTCCTGATTTAGCATACATACCATATAATTATTTAAAGATGCACTACAGCTGCTAGCAAGCTTAAATGCTTCAGTTGCACAGGTAGCTGCGATGACGGCATTAGTAGATGCCACCGCAGGTATAATGTTTTTTACAACTCCTTGTACAAGCCTATATGTTAATCCTTGTATACTAAACTGTGCTGCCCTTTCATTAGACTTTTCATAAATCCAATTTATATGTTGGGGATCGTCTCCGTCTATTGCACAATCAAATGGATTTTCTTTTGGCCACTGAATCACTTTTACATATTCTATACAATGTTCTGGCAAACGTGGTGTATTTGCTATTGTACATAATGGATAAGTAACCTGTATTAAGGGCGATCAAATATTTATAATGCATAAGGATAACACAATGCATATACTTTCTTTACAAGGTCGTTTTTACTGTTACAATTCTTTACCTGAGGAGGATATAAATCTAAAGTACATTCAATGCAGGCGCTTAATCCAGGTAGTATAACTCTTGCATTTCCTTTAAATCCCTCTGTTCCTCCGTCGATCATTGGTATCAAACTAGATCGATCTAATTCTCCATTCTCATATACCAACAAAGATAACAACATTCCATTGATCCATCTTCTTGCTATGATAGAATCCAAACCGCATACAACAATGTGAAACTGTCGATAAAATGCTTCATCTTTGGCCTGTATTTTGCAAAAATGTGGGACTACATTGCAGCCTGGTATTCTGGTATTAAGAAACTTTGCAGCCACCTCTGCCTTGGAGCATCCAATGTCCTTATGACGAAATAAGAACTGTCTGTAACACAAAATACTGTGTGACGTTAATACTACAAAGGAATTTACGATAATGTTTGCAACTGTACCGGTTGAGATTGGATAATTCAATTGTATCCATATCAATTACATGAATCTGTCTGAAACCCATCAAGGCTAAATCTTTAAGAAGTTCGCATCCAAGACCACCGGCGCCGATAACGAGAATTTTACAATTTTCTAAAAGAAATTGTAAAGTTTCAGTGGAAGGCTCGAAATCGGGCCTACAGAATGGTCCTGATCTTTCCAACACTTTCCGTAAATTGCTCCATCGTCTGTGCGTATGATCCGAGCCCATTGTGTTGATGAAGAATATATTAAATGTTCAATGCGCGATTCCTATTTTCATGATACTCTTCGTGATATGTCACTCAAAGTATCCGTTTAATAGTTTTCGAATTAGTGCTTCACGGCTAACCTTACTTAAGGGTACCCACAATAACTATAAATAAACAGACAGTGCACAACACAATTAATGTGAGATACTATGATAATTTAACTATGCGGTGACTGAAACGATAGTGCATATCAAATAATAAACGGTCTATCCACGGTCGATCGTCGAAATAAAACGATAGCGGATGACTTCAGAAGGGTGTGACGCGAGAATGTCTGAAAGCCTTCATTTCAACCGGTACTTTTTTTAATACCCACGTTAATCGAATATAACTAACATTAATATTGTTTAATATCACAGAACTTTGATTATAATTATCCACGTAGTTTGAACTGTGATTACTGGCACAGTGTCATTTGGCTATCTCGCATTGATTTAATTTTATCGCAGGTAAGCGTGCTTATCAGTATTAATATTTCACGGAATATATTATCTTTATTTCAATACGTTTATTCACGTGCATCGACTGTATTCTCATAAATCGTTTCATGAGCTATACATCTTTTATCACGATATACTCGCGCCACGTTTCGAAATCGATATGCAAATCGCCTTTGCATGTATAACGCGGTGAGTGACCTAAGTCAAGTACCATTGTACACGATTAAGCTTGTCTTCTGCGTTATTCGTTAAACAATAAACTCCAAACCTGACTTCAAAGCACGTTGTCGTAAAATAACAGAACAAAAAATCTTTTACGAGTATTATCTCGCAATGCATGCTAATAACGATAGTAATATCGTCGCCTTGCTTGTACATGTTATCTCCTAAAATCTCAGAACTCACACGATTACACACAAATGTTTTGTAAGTGAGCACTCATAATTTATTCAAAATCTATCGTCGAACCGAGAAGATTTAATAAAAATAATGCATATCTCTCATTGTATTCTTATTCATTTTGAATTACTATTCAAAAATGGTGCTGGGCTTTACGTAGACCCTGCAGAGTGCGCCTCGAGGCAGGAGGAAAACGAAGAACACGACGCGGGCAGCTGGCGAATAAAAAGGTCGCGTTTTCTATTCACGAACCAATAAGTTACTCGACGCGTACGCGACTAATATGATTCGGTGACCGTGGAATGTATAACACAAACGACCTTACACTGGTGAAACATAGCAGCATCGGGGTATCGCGATAGTTTGCATTCGGCCGGTGTGCTTGGCTGTTTACATGCTGCACGTCAAATCGATAACTGGTATACATGTGCAATAGCGAGTGGGTTACGAAATTGGAGAAGGATTTCCTTGCACATGGTCCAAGGTGTGGATAGATGATACGTACTTTGTCCTTTATCGTAGCCGGACAACGTGGGCAAGGATAATCCGTGGGTAGAAGAAAATGCCAATGAACGAATCGCGAAAATTTTGGCACGTTTATGCATGAAGAAGTGAGTCGCCGAAACTAGGAGGGATACGGAGCACGGGAGAAAAAGGTTCTAAGAGTAGAGGATATACGTGGGCTTCTATGGGATATAATATCGCTAACCAGGCAATGATACGCGTGAAGGAGGAACTGGTTGAAAAATTGGGCCTGGAAGGTGGAGATGATACGCACGGCTTATTGAACAATATGGTAGACGTCAGAGCTTGCTACAAGCCTAGCAGCAAGGTAAGAGCGTATACATTTCTTACTTATCTATTTTTCTTTTCTTGCACGTGCCTGCGTATGAGTATGTATATTGTACGTTTGGTACGTTATTATTATTATTCTGAATGGCAGATTTGCGAAATAGGATTCTTAATGTTTTTTAGTATTTCTACGGTCATTTCTAATATCGTGAATTTTTACCGAGTAAGAAGAGCTTGCATGGACGTGAACTCATTCATTTTCCGTTCCAGTTCGAATACGCGCTTTTAATTCGCTCTCGAAAAGCCGATGTCTATTCCTTCCGGGATGTCGTAAATATTGACAATTCGGGGAATTTCCTGATCAAGCACCCTTTGATTTTAAGCCAATTAAGGGTGATTAAATTCTATTGTGCATTATATACTGATTATGATGTTAAATAGGTAATGGCTTCCTTATAAGATTTTGTAAATAGGAATAATATTTAAAAACACTATTACTTTTATCACTTTTAATTATTTAAAAAAATGCGCGTTAGATATATGTCGTACACGCGCTATTCTTTCTAATTACGTAGATAATTTATTATCGGTATATTTATAGAATAACTTTTTTGAGACTGTGTAATGTTTAAAAAGAATAGTGCAGTTTACTGTTTTTAAATTTGTTCATATAAAATAATCAGAAATTTTTTTACGATTTGAGGCTATAGTTTAATCAGTTTTACATTTATTCTAAAGAATGTTATTAAATTGCATATGTATTTATTAGTTTGGCATTAATATTGATATGTGTATAATATTTACTATACTAAAATGTTAGTTTAAAAAAAGAAGTAATATATAATTAATAATTATGAAAATTATGTGTGCTTCGTGTCACAGCGTGGTCATCATTCCGTCAATGAATACACAAAATCAGATGTATTTGCATATACACAAAGTGCATTACATTATTGTTGATTACTGCTGTTTCTTATCTTTTTCAAGAATACTGACGCATATATGTACATTTAGTATAAATGACCGTTAACTTTTTTGCATTTTGACCGTTTTCCCATTTTACCTTACTTCCCGAGCTGCTACCGATTCCACATAAATGAAACTTAAATCAACTAAATTAGATTACATTTTTCGTTCAAATTCCGAAAAAAATGTTTGAAGAATTTTGAATAAAATTCATCCGTATAAAGGTTAATTTCCATCGATACGCAATTGTCAATGTCACATTCGTATTTCCATTCAGTAGTCTTAAATGCATCTCATGTATCACTGGACATCGTTGATGCTGGTGCGCAGTCCAACGAGTTTGCGCGTCATGCCGATTACGTATTATATATCCACAAAGTATGCGATTAAGAATTCTTAAGAATCCAGAATTACGTGATATATGATTTACACCGATGTATGAATCGATTAAACTTTATCCACAATTTTAAATTACCATCCGCTTATTAATGAGAAGAACATAATCGCAATGTTCTAAAATTTCTGCACTTTTTTTTTATCTATTAAAATATTCATACTTCTAAAACTTTCAATTGAGCTTGCGTACGTTTACGTAGCATGTATATATGTATGTAGGCATGATCATAGATAATATTTTTACAACGCGTTATTGCCGGGACATATTCCAGAACGATAAGACCAGATATCTCTGTCGTAACACTTCGGCAGTGTACGAAGTGGGTATTGTAAATTACAGGCCCACGGGAATCCGTTTGTCTGATACGTTACGTTTATATATTAACTTTCACGAATAGATGTACCAGGTGACACCCGAGTGGCACTGAATACTGTGTACTGCATCTCAGAGACCAAACATTACATACCTCGAAGATGGTAGATGTTTGTTGACTTTTACGATTAATCTTTTCCAGCCCAATGATGCCATTTGACATCATCCGTATAATGAGCTCCTACTAATCAAATACCTCTAAATTGTTTTTCTTTCAAATTTAATTTTCTTACTAAAAAATAATCATTTTGGCCGCAAAGGGTTAAACGCGGTTAGCTGGAGTTCAGGATGTATACGTGGTATACTCAAAGTGTAGTATGCTGTCTTTTTACGCGTGGCGCATTTGGTGTATCAATTGGCTGTAACATGTGTATCCATATCCACCTATAACGTATGCAGTATTTTATGAAAGTTTTCGAACAATGAATAATAGGTGCTGTCAAATATTTTAAACCATGGTTGTTTTGTTTTATATACAGATAACCGGTAAAAGGTAATATTAAGTAAGAATACTGTTTTGGAATCTTTCATTACTGTTAATTGCGCATTATTTGGATAAGTATCTTAATAAGGCGCCATTGTAATATTTGTTTATCTCGAAAATTACAAACAGTATTTCCCTCGGGAGTATATAGGAATAGTAGATACCGTTAACATTTAAATCGTATATTTCTTTTGTCTAGACAATCGATCTTGTCAACATACCTTAGCATATCTTTTTCATAACACGCATGGATGGTATTGATTTTTAGGCATGACGTAAGTGCACGCGTTTCATTTAGTATTCTTGTACAGTCCACGATTTTTGGTATAACGATTAGCTTCTTTACTTTGTACGTGCAACATAGTTATTATCGTTGCAATACACAAACGTCAATTTTTAGCGTGAAGGGAAACGGTTATATTCTTGCATTATTAAGGTTAACATTTTTTTTTGTTGATAAAACATTAAATCGGAAAATATTCTTGCATTATCAAAGAAACGACGCAAAAATGTTCTATCCGTTAATTTTTCCTTCGATTTCTTCCGTCTTCAAAAAAAGAGACGAAACATGATATATACACTAACCACGTGTGCCCAGCGCCGATTTGCAAATTCAATTGCGACGTCATTGATTATTCACCTAAAAGCACGGGCGCAATCGCGCGCTCCTTTTAACAATCACGCGATCCCGACACTTTCGTTTCTCTGGCTCCTGCGCCAGATATCACGAGCGCACGCTTCGGTGCCTTGCTATTTTACTTATTATTTTATGAGTTCCTAATTGGACCGGCTTTCTGTTTCCTTTTGTTTCTCTTAGTAAAACGAGATGCTTGCCGCGCGCGGCGGCCCGTTGCCCTCCCCTCCTCCTCTATGAAAGTGATCCAAAGTAGTGGTTGAATTTCCCTCACATGCATGGGCCCTGGCTTGTCGAATTACTACGTTCCCGTTGTGCACTGGCGACGATTGTTTCACCGCGCACGTGTACTTGTCGTACGCTGACTGGCTCCCACCTTCGAGCCTGATTAGTGTCAGATATGACCAACGATAAACAGGTGAGTGATTTCCTTTCTCCGGCAAGAAACGTGTTTTATATCGAGCTTCGATTGAAAAGATTCAATGCTTAATATGTTTCCTGCTGCGTGTATCGTTTCTTGGTACACATCGATTTAAGCTTCTATTTATACGGTCGCTATTTTGATTAACGAGTGTTATTTAAAACAAATGGTAGACTTATGATATTTTCATGAATGATTACAGTCAAGCATTGGAGTTTTATCGGATTTTCTCGATATAATTCTGTTATCAAAACTCACGCAAGATTTGAAAATTTTAACAAAAGAGTGTGTACGTGCTACCAAAGCCGTGGTAGCTATTTAGCCGATATGCTATTCCCCATACATAATCATATACTGTGTACTTTATAAATCAGTCAAAAATTCACAATATTTAATTAAACATCTATGTTTTATATCAAAATCACTTCTTGCGTAAATTTTTGAGCACCCTATATTACATTTATATTACCGATATTTTGTTATAACTACTGTTTATCTATTGAAAGTATTGATCGAAAACCTTAAAAAAAACTGACTTAATAAACACCGAACTGACCTTACAATTTCTGCAAATTGAATTTTTTGTTGCTACGAGCCAAACCACGGTAAAATAATTTGCTTTATTGATCATTTGTATCGTGTTATCAATCTGATGATACACGGATAAGTTGTCAGATGTGATACATTGGACTCCCGCAACTTTGCCTTGTTCAACATTTTTTAATTCTTTTCACTTACTGTTATCAGTAGTTATGTTAGAATATTATATACGATAGTTGCAAGAAAATAGATAATAGTATTTTATATGCATGGATCAGTTTAAATCGAATATGAATGAGAAAAAGTTAAAATATATTTTACGTACTTGTTTCATATTAAGTTGTTTGACTTTTTTTTGACGGACTTCGCTTTATTTTATGAAATCTTTATGTAAAGTACGTTTATTTGCTTTACTATACCTTGATATTAAGTTTGCATAAAAAGTGAATTTTCAACTTATAGAGCAACATGAAACAGATCATTTTAACGTATTTGTCGTCCTTCATAGCGTGTACCTTACTCGGTACACACGGCTCGAGTGGAAAGTCACGCAGTACCGTTGATACGGTTAATTATCTTGATTACAAAAGTGTATAAATATCTATATAATATATTGGAGTAAGCGTGCATGATTGTATAGTTCAGTGAAGTTGCTTTACAGTCCATTCGTAGTTCATTTAATAGTCTTCTACCTTTAATTTCAGTTCTTTAATAGCTATCTATTTGTATTTAATAGCCGTGAAAGATTAAACGAGCGATAGTTGTTGGATACAGGTGTAATTGGAAGATGAGAGAAACAGGATAGTTATAACAAATAAAAATAACTGTACAGTTATTCTGGTTATCATAATTTTACAGTTATCGTAATTTCTTGATTTACACTATATCATCGATATACTTGAAACGCATATTTGCTGTATTTTACGCATGAAGGTGCGAATAAGTGTGTATATGCGGGTAATTGCGTACAAGTTCTTGCAATGCTGGGCGATGACTATTTGCACTGACAATTGCACGTTAGAGTGAGCTGTTGTTAGTTATCGATGGTTGGATAGATATAACTGTACCTTTCAGTGCTACAGTATTGCTTCGCTGAAGGTATGAATGTGGAACGATCGATGTGTACGTTTCAGAGAAACCGTACGTATAATAGTTTAGCGTTAAAACGCCTCGTTATCACAAAAAAATGCCTTCAGTCAATCAGCGTTAATTTGCATTTGATGTTATGTGATCACCTGGAAATTACAATTCATTTACAAATCATAAACAGGAGAGATTCTTTATAGCGAGCTGTTTTGTTATGATATGAATGTAGAATGATTAACGTGTAAACTACGGAGGAACCGTACACATAATATTTTATCGTTTAATCGCCTCGTTGTTATGACAAAAATACTGTCAGTCAATCAGCATGGAAATATTATTGATAATATCCTACCATCCGTAACCTGTTATTTTTTTAAGCACATAAAGTAAAATGTATCATGGTTGAATTATTACAAAAATTTAACATTTGTGCTTACACGTTGCCATGAATAGTTATGGAATAGAAGATCTCCAAACATTCTGTTCGTTTATGTAGCCAATGGTTTTATGTATTTTATTAGGATATATCATGCTTTGCTTAATACTTTCCATTCTCTTAATTTGTTTTTGGCTGAGTAAAAGGTCAGTAAGGCAGTGTGTTTATGTACAAATTATAATATATTTTTATGTGTCACATAATGGGAAAGATAAATTAATATTATGTTAGTAATAATAATACTGTGCTAAAGTGGTTTAAAACATTTTTCAATATTTTTTGACATTCCTATGATGATATAAATATAAGAACTTAATTTTGTAACACTTTAAATAAACGCTGTGTTTATTTTGCATACAGCAGAATGATATATACAAAAAATACATGATTAGACAAATTGTAGAAAATTTAATGTGAAGTTGTTAACTATTATAAGTATAAAAATCAGAACAAAATATAGACACCTTAAAAGCAGAAGTAGAAACGTACGTACATAACATCAAAAAAGATATATGAATATAAACGTAATACACTGTAAATACGACAAAAAGATATGAGGACTATAGTAGGTCTTAACATTTTTAGATTAAAATCGGTCAATGCCTAATAGGATCTCAATATCAATAAACTGATATAAAAGAAAAATTTGTAAGATTTTAAAGATTATTATAATATAGACTATTATACTGTTTTTCTATAACGCCAATAGATTGGAACGATCATATTAATGTTATTTTTCATAAAAATTAAGTAAGTAAAGATAAAAAATAAAATCTGTTATTGGTATCACGACTAAAAAAATTGACTTTTTAACAAAAGATAATCGTTATATTTTGTAACATGTTTCAGAAAAGTTAATTAACTGTCCATCATTTGCGAATTCAATATTGAAGGGACGTATCTGTCACAATAAAAGAGCGAACGTATTAAGATAAACGGACCATTATACAATTCATATAGCCAGTGAAAATAAATGTTAGAAATAGGAGTGATTTTGTTTCCTATTGGACTTATATCATAATATATCATATAGTTATATTTTCCAGTATATAGCATGAGTAAGCAATACGGCATTATTTATATAATATTTATTATAATTTTTAAAAAGCGTGACTCGTACAACGATCAGGTTTCGCCGAATTATACATTAGAGATTAAGAACACTGCAAGTAAATTTTGTTGATGCTATATTTCTATTATAATCGAGTTTTGTGTAGGATAATAAATTATAATTTGTACAAAATATGCGATTGCTGATTTAGTTATGCTCCAGTGTATTGGAATACGCACATTGCCTTCTTAGAAGCATATCCGTTTTAGCGCAAATAACTTTCTTCTTTTCACGGTTTCTGAATTGGAGAGAGTTTTTACAAAGTAGGTGTATAAATAAAATATTTTTACTTGCCCACACTATTCTCTAGAATGATCATTTATGTATCAAAAGTAAAGACTGATGTGAGATATATCGAGTACAATATATACATTTTTATCTTAGATATAATTGTATATAAAGCTAATGTATTTCCTTGCAAATATCTGTTTCAAGTATTTAGTTTTCATTGCACCTAAATCGTGTAGAATTTTTATCGCAAAAATGGAGCAATGCAATATTTTCAAACGCTAATAATATTTTTACTAATTATCGCTAGCAAGGTAAAAGCGAGTATCAACAAAGTATCGCATTAAACGCGCTAGATGATATGTAACTACATACTGATATTTATAAATCTTGTGAAGTATACGGCATTTGCATGTAACAAAATAAATTGTAAATCCAACAAAGGTAGAATTCAATTCATCAACTGTAATTTCTATTCTGCGACTAGAGCAGCTTCAAATATTGCGATGTCTGACATTCCATTAAAAATCTACAAAGTTATTAGCAAATTTCAACGGCTTGTTACTTCTTACTTAGTCTGCATACTTTTATCTAGCAACCATTTACAAGAATAAATCCGCTTTTCTCGCTAATATTTCTTTGGGAATTTGCTTTCAGTCGTGGTTCCGTGGCGTTCGGAGCAGTAAATTTCGTCATGTCTACGGTGTACCGGCTAAGAGAGAAAAGTGTTACGACAATATCAAGATTACAAAGAACGCGCACGACTCTCAGTTTTGCGCTGTAAATCCCAAGTTTTTAGCCATCGTGACAGAAGTTGCCGGCGGGGGAGCCTTCTTGGTATTGCCGCTTGATCGAGTGAGTTATTCTCTGTCTCGAATTACCGATCGTTTAAACGTATAACGAATACAATCTGATTGTGTTAACAACACAACCATCGGGTGTCACTACGAAAAAATGTGTGTACAATTGGCCGAATTTTGATTAACATTCTTTTACTTCGGTTTCAACAACAGACGGGACGATTAGACTTTAATGCCAGCAGAGTCACAGGACACACTGGCCCAGTGTTGGACATCAAATGGAATCCGTTTAACGATAACATCATTGCATCTTGCTCCGACGATTGCACCGTAAGAAATTCAAAAAATGATTCTGATATCAAAATATTAAGATTAACATTATTTGTAACATCTAATACTTAATCGTGATTATTGTTGTTAATTTAATTAAACTCGTACAAACAGGAATCATGTTTCGCAAACAGAAACAGATTTTGATATATTTTTTAATCATCTATCAGCGGGCTAATAATAATATATTAATATTATTATATTTATATTATAAATATTATAGTTTTAAGGTAAACTTGTTTGGCTCAATATACATTACAATGTGCATGAGGTACAAGGAATTAAGGGGATGTATAATGAAATTTTCTGCACCCAGATAAAGTTGTGGCATATACCGGACGGTGGATTATCAAGAAATTTGACTGATTGGCTGGTGGAATTGCAAGGCCATAAGCGTCGGGTGGCATACATAGAATGGCATCCAGTAGCCGAAAATATACTCTTTAGCGCTGGTTTCGATCACCTTGTCATCGTTTGGGACATAAACAGGGGGGAGGCGGTTAGCGTTATCGATAGACATCCTGACGTAATATACAGTATATCTTTGAATCGTGATGGCAGCTTACTAGCGACAACCTGCAAGGACAAAAAATTGCGCGTCTTTGAGCCGCGATCTGGCATTGTAGTATCGGTGAGAACATTTGAAATATAGCTGTTTATCACATATTACACATTCATCAGCATATCGAAACTAACTCTAATGATGGTTAAATGGATAATATCTGGACTATTTTTTTGACAATAACTGATTTTTATTGCAAATTATTATAAAATATATTGAAATAAAGTTTCATGACGCTAGCGCGGGTCTTATTTGATGAAATTACGTATATGTTATTTATTGAGTTGCAATTTCACGAGTAGGAAGGAGTCTGCCATGCTGGGACGAAGGCGAGCAAAGTCGTTTTTCTTGGTAGTTCTGGACGACTTTTGACGACCGGATTCAGCCGACATTCTGATCGGCAATATGCAATTTGGAGTCAACATGACCTGACGGTTCCGCTGGTCTGTGAAACGATAGACTCATCGAGCGGTGTTGTTTTTCCATATTACGATCATGACACTAATATGGTGTTTCTCGCAGGCAAGGTATGTGATTATATTTTGCAATACAGGACTAGTTTCACCAGGAAATATATATATATATATTTGTATATATATTTGTATATATATATATATTTGTTTTTTTCTCGCTATATTGTGAATAATTTATATCTCTTTTAGGGCGATGGAAACATTCGGTATTACGAGGTTGTTAACGAAGCTCCTTGGATGCATTTCTTAAGTCAATTTATTTCTGGAAATCCACAGAGGGGACTTGGTGTCATGCCGAAAAGAGGCATTAACACGGCGACATGTGAAATTTTCCGATTTTATAAATTACACGCGACTCGTGGAATGTGCGAGCCAATTTCGATGATTGTGCCAAGAAAGGTAAAATTCTATGTATTACATATTTTATGTATCCCTCCATAATTATTTGAGAATTACAAATGCTTAAATATATTGGGAAAACTTAATTGGTAGGAACCGTAAATTAAACCAAGTGTTTCCTGAATTTGTTAAATCAATTCTGTTCGTGTGAGAAAAGCTGTTCTTCATAAGTATAGATATTTTTGTTCTTAAAAATGTCTGTAGCGATAATGATACGGAAGATTTTATTTTGAAAAGATTTATATAGTGAATATATTTTTTTTTCCATGACAATACTTTATATAGAAAATAAATCCACGCCATATTTTTTTTTGTAATATCGCTATTATTCTAAATAATATGCTATTATTAAATAATACTATTCTAAATATATTCAAATCTTTATGTTAAATATATTTTTGCAGTATTTCTGCCATACTGTCTTAGTTTTTCAGAAAATAAGAGTTGAAACTGATAAAAGGAAAAATTAAAGTTATAATGGCGTGACTGTACATCATTCACTCTTTTTAACTGCACACGTAAAATTATTGTCTATAAAGATTACCATGTGATATTTGACTTTCAAAGTATGTCCTTAGAGTTTTTAAAGGCATATGATTTTATTTTACAAAGTTATAACGATTAATAATGTACATATTTTTAGAGTGATCAATTTCAAGAAGATTTGTATCCTGACACTATAGGGATATGCCCTGCTCTGTCAGCAAGAGACTGGATTAGTGGGATGAATAGTCCACCAATTTTAATATCTCTAAAGACTGGTAAATATTATACATGGCATTGTAGACGTTTATGGCCTTAATGATAATAACCTTTGTGTTCTTTATGTATTTGTAGGTGGTAGTATTTCTACGCACAAACCACGTGTATATAAGCCTCCACAATTACCAGCTACGACCGACTTAAATAACAAAAAGAAATTTGCATTTCTGTCAACTGAGACTGTGCCAGATTATCGGCCAGTCGAACTACATGACATGTCAGAGAAAAGTCAGAAAACATCCAGCAATCAAAGTACTAAATTCCAGCAGTTACAGCAGAAATTTGGAAACATCGCTCAACAGGTAAGATGGTTATCCTCTTTTTTTTGTTTCTTGATGCTGGTGAAACATCACAGAATCTATGTATGGATACTAATACACATTTTGGTGCAGAAGAATATTATATCTACTACAATGAACGATAATAAAGCTATGGAGATCGTAGATGTACCTAATAACGAAGCTGAATTAAGATTGGCATTTGCACATCAAACAGACGAGCTGAGGGTGGTGCGGCGCCAGCTTGCTAATAGTCAACTACGTGTTAAGGAGCTAGAGGACCAAATACGTAAACTTCAACGTCAATAGACATTTCTCAAACTTTTCTTGCATTTGCATTTCGACGAAAGTCACCGTAGCTTTGCTGCTAATTGTGCGAAAGTAAGGTACTTAAAATATAAATGATGTATATGAACACTATATTGACACGATAATGCCTAAGCTTTCAGAAATTTGCAAGAAGAGGTGCATACAAGTAAAGGTATATACATATAATGCATTATAAAGAGGTTCAAACATAAAAAAGAATTATTCAGGTTGCACTAATGCCTACAAAACAGTTGCACGACAAATATGTGTAGCATAAAAAATGTGAAAATATTTTTTAGTGTTCTAATGTTTTAGCAATTTTCTACCTTGGTATAAAGTAAACCTTGTGCACCGAGCTGGTGAATTGTAATTGTAATGCATTTGAAAGATTTCTTAGAAATAGCAATTTTATATGTTCTATACAAAATATTAAGAGATACATAGTAAATGAGATTTATATTAATCTACTGCCTTTATCATACGAGATAATTTCATTCTTTGAAAGTCATAAACTTTATTAAACTTTGAACAACATCATCGTGGAACTTCCTAAAAAGCACTGATGTTCTTTATTACATAAATGCTATTCTAAAAATGGAGTTTTCAAGTGTCATGGTGTATTTATATTACATAAATCATTATTGTTTAGTTCAATGTATTGAACAATGCTTTTTGGAGAATAGACTTGAATGCAGCTTTCTACGTGTTTTTATTTAAAATTAGTATTTACTTAAAAGTTAAAAAACTGCAGAGTGCATTATACGTTTATCATAGAAAAAACTGTACCTGTCATATGGATACATACATGTTCTGTATGCAATCTGCCCTGTTAAGATTACATGATAAATAATGTAATATTATGAAATGTTAAAGGTTTTTGTCTTATGGAAAAGATAAAATATAAATTATGCAAGATATTGGGATAAATATTCAGGTAATGATTCCAACAAACAACTTCTAAAAATGGTAACTGGAAAGTTTAGAAAAGAATAGAAACATTGCAGATTTATATCTTTCTCTTATATCAACATGTCTTTCTAGAAAGTATAACTACATTTTTTTTAGTTACTAAGTACGGGTAGGTCAATTACGTTTATAAATTTGTTGGCCACATAGTACTATTTTTTTTTTTTTATAAAATGTAATGCGGATAGAATGTTATATTCCTTTTAATTAACTATGACATATGTATTAATGCTCATAATTTATTAAGTAATATCATGGTATACAATTAACACCAACCTGTTAAGTACTATACTGCTGTGTTATGTAATATGTATGATCGTGAATAGCTTATTAATGTTAAGCATCTTCACTGTCATTTGCACTGCCGTATTGTGAATGGCAATACAAATTTCGAGGATATATATGGCAGTTATATAATATAATACACATTAATTAATTTTTGAGAGGCTTGTGCTGATTTTTTTTTCTTCTTAAAAAAATGTACAGTGCGATATATATAGAATGACGTTATATAGCAAAAAGGTCTATCATAAGTAAAAAGAAGATTTTAAATAGTTATCACGTTTCATAGAAGATATCTAAAACCAATTTAATTTATTTATTTGTATTTATACCACTGAATACTTGTGGTCAAATATATGAGAATACATACTTCTGACGACAACAAATCGAAAATTGTTGGTCACGAGAAATTATATGTCTGCCCAATATTGATCAAATTATATTATGATTTATACATAGTTTATATACGTATTTTTCATACAATGCATGTAATATGTTAGATCAATTAAAATAAAACTACCTTCAATCTCTGACATACACAAGATGTGAGGTATTATTCTAAAATGTGTTATAATGCATTAAATACTATTTAGAAATGTGGCTTTCTTTTTTTTTTTTACTCAACCGTGATATTTCTCTACGTGTCAAAATTTTAAATATTTATGTATATAAAATTATAATGCCTTGCGTCTTACTCCATTGCTCTTTCAAAATATTAAAAATTCATGTATGGCAGAAACAAGTTATAAAAACAATATTCAAATAACCGTTGGACTGTGTTCCTTGATTGATATTTCTTCATCAATCTATAAAGTAGTTGTGAAATCACTGCTCATCCATAATTTTCATTAGACAGGTTTCTATATTAATATTACGTTTGCAACATGCTGCCTTACTTTGTAATATCCTATATATGTATGTATCTAGCTTTTCTAGAAACAAATAGAATGTGCAGAGTCATGGAATATCAGATCAATATGCCAAAGAGTTTTATTGTGTATAGTAGATTTGGATCATCACCAAATTTACTATTAGCTTACCACATATTATATTTATATACAGAAGAATAAAAAAATATAACTAATGTATGCCAAATCAGAATAATCAATCGAAATAAATGATGCGTTTTATCGTGCTCGAGTAATGAAATGTTTCATATACTTTAGGAAAAAGGACAGCTTATCTGTATATCGTACGTTACTTTCAAAATATCCCATTTTATTTTTCCGTTATATTTTTCAAAAATATACTTTTCTCACGTAGTCTTAAATTGTACGCAAACAACACGGTAACTTTCATCCGAACTTCACGGGTAATTACGACATTAACCAATGTAATTATTTGCGTGTATTTCGATCTATCAATAGCTTTATGCGTGCACGATGCTAAAGGACCTTCATTATCCTCTTACTCGTAATTATATCAAGTGGAATTAATATTTAGCCTTAGGAGAACGCGACGACTGGGCTATTGATCTTGTTGCTAGGTGATATGAGCGCGGTCGTTTCAAATTCGCCTGCGTTTCCTCAGGAGTATGCAAGATGGCGGTACCTATGTTGTGCTCCAAAAAGTGACAGCTCGAACTGTCAGCGGTATGCGTACCGCTCCGTTTCTGCTGCAAATAAGAATTTTGTAACGTGCCGGAAAGACCGCGGTACATTGCGTGAAATTCTTCTATTCTTGTACGAATCAAAAGCGCCTGCAGGACGAAGATTGATCGTCGAAAACGCGAGACAGTGCGGGAAACGGTGGGTGTGCACGCAAGAGGGAACAGCTTGCCGGCTCGGTCAGTCTACTGGAAGATTCCATTGTGAGTGGGCTTTCAAAAAGATTTACCACCGGAAAAGCAGTGTTTTCGCGCGGTCTAGCGTTGGCCTGTGGATGATAATCGTGTATCAAGGTACAGTGAGAATTTCTCTATCGGTGGATCTCTCATACTTGACAAATTAATCCTTATGAACGAAACACGGACCGTAGGAAGGTTGAGGTTACAGCGGCGTTGAGTTCAGCTGAGCTCTCAGCTGATGAACGGACGCACCGACCGGTTTACAGTACTTCTTTGAAAATCCTTTATTTCTTTGCTCGTCCTCTATTCATCATTTTAAATTGTCTCTCGTCGAAACACGTCACTTGGTTTGAAGAATAATACGAGGAGTTGCCTTGTATGCTCGTGATGGCTATCGATGTAACTACCAAGAGTAACCCTCTTTCGGTTTTTCATTAAACGTAACGTTTCGCGGGTGCATTTGCTCTTTTTTCCGATTTTTGAAATAACGTACGTCAGATTTACCGAAGTGTCAAGCACAACTGTACGTTCCAGTGTAACCATAATTTAACCATAAAGTTTAAACATAAAGTTTTTAACGAATTCGTGGTATCGTTACATTCAATCAACAATTTTACTATCCATCATTTCCTCAGTTTCAACCTATATGCTTGAGGGCATAAACTCTAGCTTGTCAGCCACGATTCGTGACGAGTGTCACGTATCTCGTTCTTAACACGACATTTTGCGAAGGTAATTTTCTTACCGTGTAATCGACAATCGCGGAACAACAGTACGATACATGATATACCCGCGGTTCATGTCCTTCGTGAAGACGGAAGCCGTCCGAGTGTCAGTCATAGTTTCGATGATTCGCGTAGCAACCGACCGTTTTTCGCTCTACATGCATGAAAATCCGCGATGGTCGCTGACAGTTGCGCGAAGGAGGGTGGAAAAATCGTGGGTACCATAAACCGGTTGGATCACCGCTGAAAAAGATGCACCATGACACCGTTATAGCTTGCAAATTGATTAGGTTTTCCGTGAAGTGCCGTCGAGGTCACCGCGCCCGGTTGCAGCTGAGTTCCCAGCTGACGAGCGGAGGCTGCGACCGGTTCGCCATGTTCCTTCCTTTTTTTAAAGGCCACCTCCTCCTTTTTCCCTTTAAATCGCCTTTCACGTGCTCCGCGACCCTCCCGCCGTCGTCTCCTCCTTTTTTTTCTCCTTCCCTCGCGCTCGTTTCCTCCTAGAAAATCTTATTGTTCGTCGTGTACGTCGTGCTCGCCCGAGAACGGCCGACTTCGCCGAACCAGTTCCGAACCGTTTCTTTGTGCGTCTCTCCAGCACGCTCAGCTCACCGCGCTGAGACCTACTGTCTCAAGGTGACACGGGAGTGTAAAAGTGATTTTTCGAGGGTGCGGACCATCCCGTGAAGCTCACTGCACCGGTTAACACTAACCCTACCAGCCACTTTCTGGACATATTTATGTACACTACATATATCTTTCAAGAAAATGAGGATTAAGAAGAGTTGTCAATAGATTAATAGAATGATCCACAGCATGCGGTAAAGTCGTGTAAAATCTAAAACAATGCTCCTTTATTAAGTACATCAATTTTTCTAATAAATTACTGACCAGTCATTTTGATCGCTTCGGTAGATTTAGTGTTAACACGGCTGTTTTCGCTCGGCGCCAATTTTAAAATACACCCATTGCTCATGCCGGTTTATCGTCGACCGATTCCTGTCTCGCTTGGAGGGACAAAAGATCGAGGAAAATTAATGTCCGGAGTTTGGAAGGTTGCACTGTTAACTCTTTAAGTGCTATGAATGCATATATAAAAGTTATGTGCGTGCACTATAAATGTAGATATGGGACCGGCAGAAATTATTAGCGAGGACGATGGACACATATACGTTTGACAAATGTTTTGATCTTATAAGCCGAACCAAGTAAAGATCGTGCAGTACGCGTTAAAGTACTCCATCTACCGCGATTGCTGCTACAAGCTGCGGGTACTCAACAATTAAATATAAAGATTTCAGCATATAAAGGGTTAGTACATATGTGTTATTGAAAACTTGGTTTGAACCTAAGATCGGAGAAAATATTCGCGAGAGGTTAGGTTACGCAGAATGCACCGAGCAATAATCGTTGACATTTTAACGTTAGATTAACTAATTGACGAGGGGAGCACAACGTCGGGAGACTCTCGTGTTTTAGTTTCGGGTGAATAGTTTCGGTTGTATGCGCTTCAATTTATTACTTTGTGAGTTTTTACTATAGGAGTTTAAGAGTTCTCTTAATATAATGATTAGATTGCGTACCTGTTAGTGACATAGTATACCTTCTGTTTCTTTTTGCAAAATAACATTTACACAAATATCGATTAAATCAGAGAGATATTGAAGGAGTCACGGTTGTATTTAGTGTAGCATTTCAATGAACGGCTATCGTGAATCGAGTCGATTTTTTCCGGACCCTACATATCGCTGACATTGTAAAAATATTATGTAGTTACGGCCAAGGACATAGGCCTTAAATATTGTGGCAATTTTTATACGGTTTCAGAATGTAAAGAGTGTCTGATAAGTTCGACGGTGTCGGTGTAAATGTGTTAATGCTAATAAGTACTACATAAATGATGTAAAATCCTACTTAACCTGGTACGAGAATGGAGATTTATATACCGAGTAAATTAAGCGAGATGGAAGGGATAGAGAAACTCTTACGTCATGTTTATGCTCACCTTAGCGTTTTTTCTTACCTCGCTAATGCCTAGCACAATTTAAAACCCATCGTAGTCGCGTGTTACATCGCTGTCTGACTCATTTGGTTTTAGACTGCATTTCGGTTCTTTGTATTATTACTTCCACGAGATCGACTAATAAGATAAAAAGTATTTCGCTTTCGTTCGTGCATGTAATCCTTTTTCTTGCATCATCTTGCAACAATAAAACCGCTTGAGAGGATAATATAGTCTGCTACGTATCGTATCGGTTGTATATTTGCAAGTATCTTAAATCACCCGTGATATAAAAAGAGATACAAATCTTTACATTGGCTCAACTTAAAAAAGAAAAAGGGACAGCGGAGAAAATGTCAGAAAGCTTTATATCACTGTTTATATATACGTATATAATGGAAAGAGGTGATAAATTGTAAGTTGAATTTCTTGTGGCCCACATTTCGTTTTAGCTTCTACTATTTTATTGCCGTCGAATTACTTGCCGTTAAGTGCGCATCGGCAAGAGAAGAGGCAGTGTTTTAAAGGAAATTCAGTACGTTGCAGAAATGGCCGATTATTTTCACAAGAGTTCGTTTCCCGAGTCGAAAGTAGTAAAAAAAGCCAACGGCAGTGCGGCGGTAGAATTGCGGTACTCTGGAAATCTAATGACTTGAAATTGCAAGTTTGCTATCACGGACACGCGAGTCGAAGTTACACTGCCACGTTTCTGCTGTTCTGGGCTCTGCACGCACTATTGAATTCGGTACAAATGTATTATCGACTCAACTCAGGAAGTATGGCCCCAAAGCAAATCGATCTAATTTGTAGATCCCATTTGGCCGTGGCTAGCACAACAGTATGCTTGCAGAGAGGAAAAAAAGGACTTCCGAGGTTAAATTGACTGTGACCGAACTGCAGTTGAGGACTATAGAGTATTGCGAGGTCAGAGCTGACTCTGGTTTATCGTTACAATGATCTGTAGGATTATAGTTTATACGATAAGGATTTGCCTATAAAGAACTCAAACAGCTCCACCGAACAAAAAGCGAGATATGTATATAAGAGTACTGCGTTGAAAGATATGTTGACCTTTATGCAATTTATAGACGCTCACTGACATCAACAACATATACCACCCTATCTTATGCATTTTTATTTCATCGTATATTTGATACAGTTTCAAAAAATCTCACGGCAGAGTATAGACTCTTCGTCGAGTGCATGAGAGTTCGCGGATATAGCTATAGTTTGATCGTGAAAGTAGCAGTGATGGAGGGTGCCTTCGTTTGAGAATCACTGGTGGTTACTACCAGCAGTCGCAGACAGCGAGGCGCACCAAAGGCGTTCGCGCAATGGTGTGTCATTCGAGATTGAATAATCGCGTTTCACGATTCGAAAAGCGCAATCGATATTTCAACACATACCCATACGCTCAATAAACGATAGCATTTGAAGCAGATTCAGTTGGAGTTAAGTGTGTCAATTTAAGATATCTGTATCACGAATAAAGTATACACAAACTTGGGAAACTTGGTCAAAGTGACACTGAATAAAATATCTTCAAAGCCGGCTAGTGATCTTATCGCGGGCGCCTACAATAATCATGTAATGTGCGTTGGAGCTCGCGGAAACTTAGGTAAAACCTGTTACGCTCGCGAATGCTCCTCGTCTAACGTTACATAGTTCACCTCTTTCAAGATAGTTTTCAAGAGAGCACATTTGAATGTTCTTTTTCTTGATGATGTAACTCGACAGAACTGAAACAATCATATATTATTCATAAAAATTAAAAAGTATAATAAGAGGAATGCGTGTAGGGAAAATTACTGGTACAATAAATACTATTCCTCGTGATTTATGGTATTCATGTTAACCTTACATTAAAGAACATTTCAATAGACATTCACATTGGTCGCATTTGAAGATATAAAAACACGCGATTTAAAAGTTGAATGTTCAATTCGTGTTATACTTGTAGAAGATACTGTAATATATCTATGAACTGCTTTTCTATCCACTACTGTGATTTTGTTTTATTTACATTTTT
Organism: Ampulex compressa; assembly: GCA_038496175.1. Taxonomy (NCBI): domain Eukaryota; kingdom Metazoa; phylum Arthropoda; class Insecta; order Hymenoptera; family Ampulicidae; genus Ampulex; species Ampulex compressa. Next base: position 81,621 of record JBCFXI010000795.1, read on the forward strand.
ACTGGTACACATACATACGAAGAGTCTCGAAAAGATTAAATTGATCAATATTTTTTCGATGGCACTAGATAACACGTGACTGCCGTTATATGATTTGTGTGTTGGCATTCTGTTAAGTGGGCCGCCTGCTTGGGTCCTGGCCGGCTTCAAGGCTGTCGACTGGGTTTTCGTAAACAAAATTTAAGGTTGTTGAACTCCCATTGCACCGTACAGCCCTGATGGTGTACGTGAGAAATCATCGATGTTAGATTGATTATTGTTATTTCAAACAAGATTGAAGCACACTTGAACCGCATAGACTCATAGTGGTTCAGGCTGATTTTCCTTACGTTTCATAGAACAGGAAAATTTATTTTAAGCCTGAAAGTATTTGAATTGACCTTAAATGCGGTTTGCTTTATTTTTGGAATATGTACTGATAATTGCTAGCACATTTGATTTTATCCTCTAAGGTAAATTTAGCTTTCAGCTGATGCAATCTCACGTATATTAACGTAATGAATATGGCAGAATAATTATCGATTTTATTACCATGTGCAGCATTACGATATGACGCGTATCTCCGTCGGTCTCAGTTTGGCAAGATTTTTTTTATGCGCCGCCGTCATATTCCGTGAATCATCTTGGTAATATTCTGACGTGCTTTGTTCGTAAGCATGTCGATCAAGATAATTATTGTGGTTTTTGTTGTCTTTTAATGTTCGCAGCTTTTATTTACAAAAGTAATGGTATACTTCACGTTTTATTTAGTAGCCGCAAAATTAAGTTTAAAATTAACACTAATGATATTTTCTATCTTTAATCAGGTTTGATTAATCGCTTTCGATTCATAATTACTCTTACCGGAACTCTGAAAGTTTTATTGCACAAAAATGTATCTTTTCATCGCAAGATTTCAAATTCGATTACAAATTCGCAAAGTTGTTATGCTAATAAGACTTTGCTTTAATTGAAGCATAACGTATGGCAGGCTTGTCTAATCCGCCGCATGTTGCCTAGCACGGTTATCAACGTGGCCAAATAAAAAATCATAAACCTACAAATTTTATGAGATTGCGACTAAAATTACTATTGATAATAATACAAATACAATATAATATGTTATCGATGCATAAGCGATGAATTTTTTTATTTAACACATTTTGGTCACTTATCAGTTTTTTTTAGTATGTTTTGGGTGATCTCAAACAACTAGTATTCTACCAATGTGTCCCGGGAAAGCTAAAAGATTGAACACCCCTGATGGGTAAAAGGTTCAAATTTCCGAAGTTCGTCGGCATATTTGAACTGCACTGGCGCCCTGAAACTATTTCCGGTGGTATCCCCGATGGTTTGTCCTTTAAAGCATTGGATATGTGCATTTCCATTGCATATTTATTGGACGTTAAATCCGATAACAATCGGTCGATTGTTTAATTCCTCGTATACGACGCGGTTCTTCCATCCCTCTTCTTTGTGCCAGTGGTTATGCAAATTACCTTATTTATGCGGCATATCTTATATACCACCTGTGCGAATATCTTCTCATTATATGTCCATTTTTTGTGATGATCGACGAAGCTTAGAAAAATTGCTCGTTGCATCGGCTACTTTCCCATTATATATAGTACGATTGAGGAGATAGCATCAGGTAACTCTTTTCTAATGCGCGAATGACTCAATCAAAATTAATTCAAATTTATACCATGTTAAAGGAAAGGAATTACAAAAAACTGCGATTGTTGGGGTTATATTTTTAAAGTACCTTCCGTCTTTTAGCCTTTCACATTAAAATAGAGTGCTAAACAACTATAATTGCATGAAATACGGTTGGGCGATGAGAAGCCGATAGTCAAGAACATTACGGGGACAAGAGGAAACTCAGTTTCCTCCGTCTAGCCCCACATTTGACGATCTCCAACTGCTCAGAGGGGGCACAGGCTGATATAGTATGTAGAGTTTTTATGTGTCTGTCCACGAAGGTTGTCCTAAAGAACTAGAAATAATCACAGCTGTCAACTATATTTTCATTATCCAACGGTAGAATACGTAGATACATACGGAAAATACGCAGAAATTAACATTCCCGTGGTCAATACGACTTTTTCAAGTAGAATGACATTTGCATTTTTAATGAGCCAGTACATGATATACCGATTGCAATTTAACCAAACATGATTTGATTTCTGTCCTATACGCAATGAGATACGCTATTCATTGCGCATGCATACTGAAGTTTGTCATTGTGTAATGTAGATATTTCGGGACATCCGAGGGTACCTCTATCACTAGTTTGCATCGATCTCGATGAAATTTGTTGGGGTAATAAATTTGTATCTGCAATATGCGTGATAACTATTGTAGTCGACGACAGCCAGGCATTTGTGAGAAATTAATAGTTTAAATAAAATTGCACAGTGCAACTCACATTTCCATAATTGTAATATTTGATGGGTACTTGGCTTTCTAAGATTCTAAATAAAAAAATTTCTATGGTGGGATGTAATCCTGGAATAACGAATGGCGACTCCCCTATTCCTTGTGCCTGGATTATATACGCTGTTATACGAAGTGTATTACTATCTGAACATATCGGATTCCTTGATTGTTCCAAACTAAGAATGCGTTTTTATCATAATGATTTTACTGTATGAAACAACAATTGTGCTTGTCGTTAATATGGATTTATTAACTTATGGAGCTGTGGTAATGTAATAAATGAAGACTTGGATTTTTGCTCTGAAGATTGGAGTTCGAATTTTACACGTTGTTACCCGAAAATGTTGCATGCGATGTGTGTATCGTAATTCCAGTGGTTCAAAATTCCCCTGAAATGTCTTGTTTCCTATTCCTATGACATACATCATCAGCCAGAAACAAAATTATAAATACGGGTACTTTATATATATGAGGTACTTATATGGTACTTATATGAGGAAATATTTTCAACATTGCAAATATGTATATGTATTCTCATGTACATGCAATTATAGTATTCTTATTAGTTTTGAATGCCCTACAAAATTTTCAGAATGCACTCAAAGTGACGCTCAAAGCCACTGAAAGTGTTAAAATAGTAAGTCCTGATCTAAAGGATTTTAGCAAATATCATACAAAATTAAACAAAAATCTATTATTCCATAAAATTTCATTGAAATTGATGAGCATCAGTCTTGAAGTTTCTTTCGTTAGAGCTAAAGTGTAAGGTGGATGTATAGCCATGCCGTGGATAGAAACTAGATCTTTGCGCAGAAGGTTTAATAGTTAAAATAACGATAGCAGGTATATATATGGATAGTATATACATGGATTATCATGATCTATGAATTCAAAATAAAATAAATAAAATGGAAATAGCTAAATATTTATTTTAGTTTATACATTACAATTTTTACCGATGAAAATTTCTAAATTTTCTTTTCTTATTCTTCTCTTATTCTTCATAAGACGAAAGTAATCGTAGAAAGTCGATAACGAAAATCAAAGAAACAAGCAGCCAAGTAACATGTACGGAATTAAGAATCACGAAACAAAGTAGGTGGCCGGCTCTTTGACGTTGGCCATTAAAACGGGTGCCATGAGGTCGCAAAATATCAGGGACGTGCGAAAATTTCTGCGACGCTTCTCCTCGATGTTTACAAGCGATCGCCAATCTTCCGTGTCCTTTCTCACGGCTTTATACCGCGGATAGGTGCACCTCCGGTTTCTACGCGAGTTTTATGCGCGGAACGGGAGCGACGTTATATGAGCGAAGAAACGGTGAACTCTGAAAAACCTGTTTCGTTCGAAAGCGCGAATCGATCTGTATTTTTACGTCCCGTACGTTCTAACGATAGTGGTATTGACCCCTGGCCGAGTTTAATGCGTTTAAGAAAGTTTATTCAAGCACGTATATGGATACACGCCGTCATTTAACTTTCAAAGCCTTGCAAGCTAGAGTATTTGGTATTTTGCATATATCTCAGAAGGGGTAGTACATTGTCTCATGTCGTTTTAATAAGATGAGAAGTGTTTTAATTTGATCAAGAGTATCTTTTGCTTAAAATCAGTAGTGTAAAAATGAATTAGATTAAGGTTAAAAATTACGTACGATATTGGTAACGAGGAGTTTGTACAATTTGCATTGCCGACGTTACATGTTATTTCACGTTGCGAGGAGGCAGGCATCACTTCTATATTTTGACGGACTGCACGGTGAAGGTATTTGCGTAGAGGATGCGTAAGAGATATTAAAATCTTATGCGGGCATTATTTATTGAAATCGTGTCATTGTTTGCACAGTGCAAAGTAGGAAAGTGCGTCGGATGATTGCGTAGCGTACAGAAGCTGCAGGCACAGCCGGTGAGCCGCAAGGCTGTTACACGGCCAGTGCTGTGCCAACCGCTGTCTTGCTCTCTACAGTTGTACCACACGTACCTACAACCCTTCTTACAAACATCGCCCGCTTATTCCCTCGAACTCCGTGTACTAACTTTTGTGATATCATCCACCCAGCGTTATACCGCACGCTTTCTTTTTCGATCCTCATCCTCGGTTTATTGCTTTTGAAACGCCGTTTGGTTGATCTGTGCGCTATTCTCGTTTTCGATGCGAAGCTGCTTATCTCTTGTTTTACGATGAAATTACAACGGACATATCGGCATTGTTTTTTTTTCTTCCCCGTTAGGAAATTATCCATTCCGGTAGAGAAACCGGGATTCATCATCTCTCGAACGATAAAGCGTGTATATACTTTTAGGCATATCTTTTTACCGTCTAAGTTTCTCGGTCAGGTAGCGAGAATCGCTGATGGGCGAAGATACTATATAATTAGAAAGTATACGCTCGGCCATGTGGTTTAAGGTGGAGTCGGCAAATATATTCTACCGGTCTGCAGAAAAGCGGTTGCTTACCGATGAATTATTTATACCTTGCGTTCGCACTTTTTCGCGATACTCTTTCTTTACTCTGCCACTTTGTACCTTTACATTGAGAATGAGCTTGTAAACACCCGGCTTTCGCCCTGTCAGGCGGTGGAATTTTTTAAAACGTGTTTCGTAGATACAGACTGGTAATGATCTGGAGATTGAGGGTGGTGTATTATGGCTTTAAGCTTCATTTACTTTGCGATATGCATATTTTATCACGTGGAATAGGAAGATCCGTATCTCGATTACAAGGGCCGATGAGCATATCCGGTCGATTTGACTTAGGTAGGCAAAAAAGGGGTGTCTCGAGCAGTCTGGGACAAGTTCGGGTAAGGGAGACACTCGTGCGGTCTGACCCTCCACCTGCGAGGTTCTTAGGGAGATCGTTAGTTATTTAATATCACGAGATTGGCGGAAATGAGACGGCATAAAATCAGTCCGTGATGAACTTCAAGCTTGATACACCATCGGCGAAGTATTATTAGTAATTAGGGCAAAAGAAGTGGGTATTCGATGCCTTTAATTTTAGGCAAAACTAATTGAGGATATTCCCTTGGCATGGATTTTAAAGCGGAGTGAAGAAAAAACACTTGAACTTCTCATAATTATTAGAAAGGCCTAAAAATATCGGAGTTTACCTAATTACGCTTCACCCTGAGTATTGATAAAAAGCAGTGCAATATTTATTTCTGGAATACAGTCGTAGATTTGCGATATTACTTTCTCATTCTTGAAACGCGGTATTTATCTCATTAATTCGTTGGCACGATGCCCTTAGCACGGATGTGTCCCTGCTCCAAATGTCGTTAATTTGCTATTCTACCTAAAAGAATAACTCGGAAATCAAAAATAACCTCCTTGCAATTAGTAACTTTTTTTAAAATTACGTTTATCGCTGTGCTTCTTTAACTCAGAAAAAACATCCAATACAGATACGTTTTTCGTAGAAAGGTATTTTTGCCGATTCGAGGATTAGCGGCCATAAATAGATTCACGTTATGTACAGTGGCGCGATAAGCGTTAGCTCGTCACGAACGAATTATAACTCCTTCAGTTCCATCCGCCACGAATACATCAGCGAGCTGTACTTTCGGTCTAGATTAAACAACGAAACGCACTATTCGCCCGTGTAACTCTCCATCCCTTTCATCCGACTGCTTCTCTATTTCCTAACCCTTAACGTTTAAAAGGTAACTTATATTTTCTCCATATTCCTGATATACTCTATATTTTTTAAAATTTAGATAAGATAATATACAGTATATTAAACCTTGGTTTCGTTAGGAAAGTAATCATTATATGCATATTTAATAGAACGAATATATTTAGTGCATATCTCCATTATTTCGTGAATGGTTTATTACTTCATTTCAATGAATCATTATTGCTCGTGCATTATAATTTTCAGTTGATGTTGATGTTGATGTATTCTTTATTTTCGGTATTTTCTACTCTTATTAATTTCGTCCATTTACTCACCTTGATTTATCAACGAAGAAACAACAATTAAACACGTACTAAGTTGTTCAATAAGTTCGCAGAGTGCTGTGTATTCGTTAGCAGTAGAATCAAAACTTCGAGATCATTTTAATATTTCATGTTTCATAAGAAACTCAATCAATATTCCAATATTTTCTTGCAGTATTTTAAACAAAGTTTTGGGTTTCAAAAAGCTGTGTGCACAGTGGGTGTCGCGTGCAACGAAAACACATTCGAATACGACTTTGTCAGCAACACTTGGAGCGTTTTCTTAACTTTCAGTCCTTTTAGTTAAAAAGTCTTTACCTTTTTAAAGTCCTTTTAACAACTATAAATTCGTTTCTCGATTTCCGTACTGCGAACTTATTAAACAACCTAGTACAAGGGATAAATCATGAAGACTATCCATTCATTGCAAATCGTATAATACGTGCCAAAAATGATGTAAGACGGCAGATCGAGCTGTAGCCCGAGGGTTAAATATGCTCTGAGAAACGCTATGGGTTAGCATTGCGTGCACTTTGCGTGAAGCAAATAGGGAGGTGCCATCTTGTCCCGATGATTTACATGAGATCTTGGCGACTCCTCTCCCTGGAATTGATATGCACGCGTGCACGCCCGCATGCTAGTTGCACCACGGCTCTTCGACGTGCATGAACAGTGTAGGTGATCCGTACGGGCAGCGCTCAGTACCAAGCCCGATCCTCTCTGGCAATGCCTATGCGGCAACCTAAAAAGGAGCCGGTGTTTACACGGCTTGTACCTTGCAAAATGCCCGCTCCCCTCGTACCCTCGCCTGCAACCGAGTCTGCATTTTGAGTTTGTATTTACACTGCAGTACGTCCGCCATCCGCAACATCCGTATACGCGCAGGAGATTGTGCCGGTATACTCGACTCGCGATTTACTAGGTTGTTCAATAAGTTCCCGGAGCGCCGTCTATGCGTCAACAATAGAACTCAAACTTGGATGTTATTTTTGTAATATTTCATGTTTTCATGAGAGACTCGACCAAAATTTCAATATTTTTCTCCGATATTTTGGATAAAGCTTTGGGTTTCAAAAAGCTGTGTGCAGAGTGAGGTGCCACATTCGCTGACAATGCATCGAAAACATATTCGAATACGACTTTGTCAGCAAGATTTGGAGTGTTTTTTAACTTTTACTCTTTTTAGTTATGAGTTTCTAACTTTTGGTTTATCTTCTTCGTTTAGTCTTTAGTTTAAAGTCCTTAACTTTTAAAGTAATTTTTACAGTTATATAATTCGTTGTTTGATTTCCGTTCCGCGAAATTATTGAAGAGCCTGGTAAAGTACACTTTGGTATAACGGGGTAAACACTTTATGCGTTGTATGTATTCTCATTATAGGAAATCGTATTGTGCGAGAATTCTCCTTGTGCGGCGGGAATAATATGAATTAACGTGTTTGGGGTGATTATTGTCACGTGAGCTTTTATTTTCTATTGTAAAAAGTGGGACAGTTTTTCAAAAATAAATAGTTTATACATGCTGTTGATATAAGAAAGAAAATTCTACGTATGTGTGTAAACAAATCTTTTTGACAAACTTTTGCATAAGCATCGGGACACCTTGAAAATTCAAATGATCTTTATGCTATAATGATATATTAGGGGATTTCACCAACATTAGAGCAATTTCCTTGATATCATTTGTTTACCAAGTATTGCGTAAGACATTCTGTAATAGTGCAATATTTGTAGAATAGCGTAACAAATCAAGGATGCTATATTTGTAAAAAGTTTTTTTAATGTAGACAAAAATCGTCAGTGTTCAAATACATTTGGATGCTAGTGTACACGCAGCAAATGTTAATGCCCTTTTCAATAACGTCGATACTTTTGACACTGTTTCGTCCGTGATCGATGGGTTTATTCGATGAGTAATATTTCCGTAGAATCTTATCTTTCTTAGGAGGTCGCGTTAATACGAATAACACAGAAATTAGCCACTTCCGCCGCTTAACAGCTGAATAGTGCTATAGCCGTGTTCATTTACTCTGACGTAGGCGATAAGTAATCCTTTCATGTGCACCGCCGGCAAAACCGCAAATCTGTTGCCATTTAACTTCTCCAACATTTTAGTGCCTCGACGTTAGCGGTATGCTCGCCACTTTGTAGCGTAGGCATAGCGAGTGCTGTTCAGTCGAAAGCTTGCGATATTCTCGGAAGAGAATCGTCCGATTTTTGATGTCACGATTATATGTTAGCATAAGCAGGAAAGACGAATATTGATCGCCGTTTGAATCGGAGCGATGACGACGAATAACGATTATAGCAATTACCCTTTATCCTTGCAGAATAATATATGCGAGTCTATAGTCTATAGAAATCCTATAATCCGTAGTTATTTATCTTCATGAATCGTACGGCATTACGTTGAGTTTTTCGTTCTCCACGGGAAAAAAAAAATCTTTGGATAAAAAGTATTAAAAGGATAGTGGTCATCTCGGAATGTTGGAGGTATGTATTTCGAAAAATGGTTAAAGATCGGTCGATTTCTGCACACTATTGTCTCTAGCTCTTCTGCCCGAGAGCTCATTAAAATTCATGGAAAGTGCAAATTAACGGTGACGTATAGGGCCACGTGTCTGCACGAAGCAAGGATTCCATACGAACAGATTCATTGGTCGCGAGTGCGTGACTAAAGCTTTGTCTCAAACCACGTTTGCTCGTTCGTCGCCGTGTCATGACTCTAGTCGCCCACTTACTGGTCAGTGACGTTAACATCGTACGTCGACGTAAGAACGCCATAATTCCCGTACGATCTGTGAAAATTATGTAATAGCGCTATATCTTCTTTTTTTTACTTATAAATTAGTATCACGTATGATTAAGTGTACGCGTAATTTTAATATATTCACTGCAGGCTTGATTCTTGATGAGTTTTTTTTTAACATTATTCATTATTTTCCTTATTGGATACACTAATATCATCACAAGGATATTTCTTTAGATAAAATTGATCGATGTAACTTTTTTAGTTTCCTTCTTCATTCCTTATTTGTTTTTTGTCATAATTAATTGTACAGGGATAGTCCTTATATAACATTCATGTGATTTATATTTAGATGCACCCATAAAGATCGATAAAAGTCTTTTTTTCTTTTTTCGGTCGTGTATATCGAGCGGTAAACGAGCATGGAATGTATCTTTAGATTTGGTATGTAGTTTTTTACGTATTGTAGAATAAAACGTCAAATTCTATGTATGTGTATTTTTATTAAAAATTAAAGGTGTTCCAGAAGAAAAGAAGAGTACAATTTAGCTGAGAATTATTTAAAAGGATACATGCATTAAACACAATAGAAAATTAAAAATTAATGCGAACACCGCACCAATATCAATTCACATTTTGTTTGGTGCAATATGCGTGTTATTCATTTTACATTATATTTCATTTATAACGCGTTCTGTACTGTGTGGATTTTATACGATCGCCGTTGAACTTTTTTGTTTAGGCCGCTTAGAATTCTCATTGAAAAACGAAGAATTCTTTAAAAGTTCATTGTAGAATGAAATATAGGTGCCTTGACATCATGCATACTGCGTTCATTATAGCGTGGGGTGTCCACGTCTCACGCGGCGTAGTAATAATTTTTTTCGACCCTCTCTTGTTCGAACAGGAGAGATTTTGTTTCTACAGTAAAATCAGTGCAATATAAAAAATAAAAACAATAAACCAGGAATTACCTTTTTAAATAAACGGTCTCGCGTTTATGACTCTTGGCCACCATAGCCTGCCTTTTAGTCTTTTGTTTTCTCTTTTATTATAACTCTGACTAGATGTAGGATTTTCGCAAATGTGCATCGACATTTAAACTTGATGGGCAGAATACCTACACATGTATACCTACACTTTCCAGCATTTTAAAACAGTCTAGCAGTAGCTCGTAAACCAATAACACCGCCAACAGTTAACTCGTCTAGTAAAATAAACGTTCGACCACGCCTTTGTAAAATAATTTCTCGAAAATCAAATGTATCGCTTTCTTGCCTAATGTATATTAAAATTCATACCCTTTTCTTGCCAATTATGGCTTTGTACTATTGAAAGATCGTAAGGCTTGCATCAAGGACACGTTAATTTAATCGTAAAAGCGCAGGAAAGTCTTCCAAAATCAGTGCGGCACGGAACGTGTTAATAGAAAAAAGAAAAAGAAACGAAGAAGGAAAATACTGTAACACCAGCAACACTGTACCAGTGAGCCGCCCATGTATTCGTCCGTACAATTCGATATGCTGATATCCGCAATTATTTTTTGTTCTTCCGATTTGATGAAGACGTATTATATCTCGGCCGGGCAAGATCATGCTGCAGATTTCTCCTTGGCAATCAGGGTCGTATTCCTCCTCCCTTTACGTCGGTATCTCAAGCGAAGTAGCCTCGTTTCCGCTTCGTCCCTCTCACCGCGCATTATACTATTATCTATCTCTCACTTGTTATGCCGCGGACGTTTGGCCAGTAACAGAACCGACCGACGCTGCATTTACTGTACGCTTAAACCGGTCAACGTCGCTAAAACTCACGAAATTCTACCCTCCTCTTCCCCGCACGAGAGCGGCGTTCAACAAGTGTTGCATGCAAGAAGTGGGAACTTCGTGGCACGATGTTGCAAACCCGGAATGGGCTGCATGTTGTACCGAGCAGGTTATCATTAGCCTCGTCAGAAAAATCGGGGGGAAGACGTTTTATATATCGATTATGTTGTCTGATATTTTTTTTGCCGTGCTACTCGTTATGTGGGGGGTTTAGGTGAATGAAGGTAAAAGCATTAATAATTGACGTTGTACCAGTACTTGACACTTTAAAAAAAAAATATGAACAAATACGGAAATCACAAGCTGGAATACATCAAATCTTATTAGTCTATATAGTGTCACTCTTCAGGGGCTTAATTGCGAAATACTGTGCATAATCCGCCATTGAGAGGTGTCATAGCGATCCGTTAATCAAATCCGTGTACGCCTCTTAGGATTTTTGAGTATTTTCTTATATAAATCGCTAAGGACTTGGTTAAAGAGTAAATATTGCAAGCTTGTATTATTTACATTACCAAGTTTATTAATTGGCTTTTTCCCTGTGTCAGCTACTGAAACAATGTCAACTAATGAATTTTTTCTTTGCACTGGATGTCAACTATAAAATCATGTCTTTTAAAAAAAAAAGTTTTTAGAACTGCCACGAGGAATGAATATTTGTCGACATATAATAGAAGAATTGTATGTGCAGCGAATATTAATCATAAATTTTCCATAAAGCGAACTTAGCTGCAGTTATGTGAACGCATAGGCAAAAAATTCCTTAAAGTGTCTACTACTGGTACCTTTACCTTATATGTCTTCACAAACGTGCCGATCCACGATTTGGGTCCAGGTTGATACGGCATTGTAGAGGTAAAGAGTGATGTGGCACACTGACAGGGGTCGTCGACACATCGAATGTTATACGATACTTTGGGAAGATGTATGTGTGATGTATACGTATACATTCCATACGTTTCGGTAAATCATCATCTGTACATCGGTATAACGGGGCACATCATATTTTCGCATATAATATTTCGAGGACCACTTGGATTATTGTGTGAACTATGCACGTGGAAATGAATATCGCTCTTACGACTTCCTCCACTTTACTAATTTCATATATATGAATCGCTTATTTTAAAGGTGACCTAAGTCCATTTGTATTAAAATCGAAATATTTAAGAGTATGCATTTTGATGAAATTAAAAATATACGTATATGATATCAATGTATTACACCGCTTAAACATATCTAAGAGAGTTAAATTTATAATTTTGATTCAAAGATTAGCAATTATTAAGCAATTATTATAATTATATGTGTTTTCTTGCCACAAATGGAGGTAGGTCACTTTCAAAATTAACAACTAGATTTATTATAAATTCTGAAAGAGCCCGAGTCCATTCGTTATAATTTAAAGTGCTTCAAATTGGAAACACAATACTCAATTCCTTTTATATTTTTTTACTGTTCTTCAAAAATACAATTTATGCAATTCTAGAAATCTAACTCTATAAGTTACATAATAAATTACTGCTCATCTACATTTTGTGTATGCAGGAAGAATTTGGAGGAGTTCTGGTTGCTTCGGAGATATCTATCGGAATAAATCCATTATGTCCTACTTTGCTGCTCTAATTCGTTTTATATTTTTATACAGTGGTGTCAATACAATATTTTTAATTTTATGTGTCTAAAATTATCGTATCGTCTAAATATACTTAATTGCAAAATGTTGTTCTTGACAACTAACTTAATGTTGTACACGCTACTTCAGTCAGTGAAAAATAATTGACAAATGGACTTAGGCCACTTTCAAAATAAACGGCTCATATGATCGATTGATGTGGAAAAATTGTGTGAAATTTTAAAAAATAACGAGTACGTTTTGGATGATATAGTATGACACTGACTATACTTATCAAATGTAACACGATAACAGCGTGCTTCGACAATCGCAAGATTGTATTCGATTCTAGATACATGAAACAACGTGAAAATTCATTATTAATACATTATCTTCTATCCCGTTCATCTCACTTGTTATTCCGTGTGAATTCAGCCTGTGATACGACCGACGTCCCATTTACAATACAGTCGAACGAGTCAACGGTGTTAAAACCTGTGAAATTCTGCGCTGCGCGAGGCTTGCAATCAACAAGTGCTGCACGCAAGAAACTAAACTGTCATGCTACAATACAATGTTACGGGTCATTAAGGTCCCAATCTACCTACCAATTTGAATATAGTGTTAGATTATCAAACCGAGGAGAGCTTAATGTTCACCTTGCGTTTTCCCTTTTCTTGCTGGATATATCCACTGGCCTGAAAATTAATAAAATATCATCATTAAAGACATTATTATTAAAGGCATTATTCAAACACACATTAGGATTTATTTTCAGACTTCTCTTTAAGAAACAATTCATAGTAAGAATTAGTTAATTTTTGTATAAAAACGTGTAATACCATTTGCTAAAATAATTTGTAGTATTTTCCCTGTATAGTGTATTATTTTTATTTAATAAAACATTCTTCTGAACGTATATAAACGTCAAATTTTGAAATTTCTATTCCATCAAAAGTTGGTATTCAATGTGTTACATGTAGGTAAGAGAACATTTATTTCACAGAACAGCAGATAACCATATGTAGAACTAGTGTAGAGTTATTACATAATTATTGGTGGTATTTCGAAGGTACTGGGAATAATAAATTGGAGTTATCTTGTGCAGTACAATAATTTCCTTGTCTTATAAATCCTTAATTAACGAGACATCATTGACTGGCGTTTGTTGGTAGACTTAAGTAATTTTGTAATCATTTTACACACGGTTTAATCAATGTTATTAACGAGCCAAATGCGAAAATAAAACTATGACATTAGGCGTGATAGTTTTGTTACGAAGTTGTTTCTTTCTCGTTGCACCCATCATGATCTACCGAGTATAGGAGCGAGTTTACAATTAAGGTACGTTTATATTACTTAACTACATTTGACCCATGTCATGCTAGAACGTTGGTCTCGCAACTATTGCGCCCGGCAGGTGGAAAGACGATATTTCACAATGTTATGAGCAATTGGTTGCCAGGTAATGATCGACTCCTTAAGCATATATTTGTGTATATCCATAATAAATTTAATTACATTATTTGCGTGGATAAGTATTGCTACAGACGTGTTTCCTTGATGTGTTTAGAAACATGCCATCTTTTTGTGCGCGTTGTTTGTAGAACACTATACCTCAATAGTATTAGCTATACATGTACATGTATTTACTGAGTGCCATTTTTAGCCGCGCTGTTGCCTTTAATGACATTTGCGCAATGTAAATTTGACGCATGATCACAGCTACCAATGTTGCATTTTTAATAAGACTAAAATTCAGGTTTGATCGAAATTTTAACTCTTGCAAGTTATCAGGAATATAGAATGGGGACTTATTAAAAAGATATTAGTTGAAAATTAATTAGTTCGCGGCAGGTGATTCTGATGGGTATGTATTAGCTGGATGACGTATACGATGTTCAAAATCTATCACTGTATCTCAATTTATTCTGATCGTTAGAATAGAAGTGAATATAAATAAAATTATTTGCTGCTTAAAGTAGACAAATTAGGGCAATTAGATAATAAACTCCAAGTAATCATGAAATGTACGATTATAAAATGTTTTGCTGGAAATATAAAATGACCTAGCACTGCGTTAACGAATATCAGCTACAGATTTTCCAATGATATAAAATTACCAGCAACAGATTTCAAAATATCACGTTTAGTACTCCATCAGCGGTAACCAGTTATAGGTTTTGAAATGACGTAAAAGCATCAAATATAGATTTCAAACGGACGTAAAACAACTCTGGTGGTAACCAGCTATTTGATTTTAAAATACGACCAGAAATATCTACTACAGATTTTAAAACATTACGTGGAGTTATGTTGGCGGAACGAAATGAGGTTTTTGGAATTACGTGAACTTACAGCAACTGGTTTTAAAATGTGACGTAAAATTACGTCGGTGGAAAGCAGATTTTTAAATTACACAGGATTACTAGTTAGGAGTTTGAAAATTATACGGAGGCACTATCCGTGTTAAATGTGTTGACACACTGCGCGGTGGTGCAGAGGCAAGAGGAATACCTTTTCCGCAATTCAAATGAATGACGCACACTAACACAGTAGTAGGAATTTCGTATTGATGTGGGCTTAATCCTGAGAAACAAAAAAAATGGGTAAAAACTGCACCAATGACTGAGCGTTCGACGGATCGGCCATTTTATCTCATTCGTTTGCGATACAGTTTATTTATCCCAGTGGTGGATTTAGCATTTGAGAGGCCCTAGGTGTAATTCAATTTTGAAGCCCTCCTCTACATATGTTCACTATCTCTGCACTCTATAGTATGCAGTCTAGGAGCACGTTTTTTTACTCTGGTAGGCACTTAATCGGTGGTCCAAAAAAAGCAAGACATTCGAAAATAATACTGAACACAGCCTCCTTGTTTTATAAAAGGTTGCTGATGTTCAGGGTGTATTAATTATGAAAATTGAAATTTATTGGTATAAGAATTATGAAGCTTCAATAGATAAATGTGTCGAAAAGAAAAAATAGTTTATTGAAAAATTACTTTTATTTTAAAAGCTAAATTTTGACACCTCGCGCGCCTGTGCAGAAATCCGCCTCTGATTTGTCCTCATTGTTGCACTTTTATGTGATCGTTTCAGCAAATACTAGTTTGTTCAATAAGTTCGTGGAGCGTTGTCCATTCCTCAACAGCAGAAATAAAACTTGGGCGTCAATAATATTTTATGTTTCGTAAGAAACTCAATAAAAATTTAAATATTTTTTTACAAGATTTTAAATAAATCTTTGGGTTTCAAAAAGCTGTGGGTGCAGTGGGTGTCACATTCGCTAACAACATAACAAAAACACATTCGAATACGACTTTGTCAGCAATATTTGAAGTGTTTTGTAACTTTCAAGTCTTTCTAGTTTAAAGTTTTGAACTATTAACTTAACTTTTTAATTTCAACTCTTTAACTTTCAACACTAAACCTACGGAAGCGGTCATAATCACCAGTCTATAGTTTCTTAGAAAAATTTAGTCTATCTCTTAAGAGGGCATTTTTTTTTAGATTCTCCATGATTTGACCGCAGAGTGTGAATCAATCTATCGTTCCGTTAACACTCTTCCTTAACACCCCTTTCCTTTAAAGATATACATAATATATATAAATACCTCCAGAAATTGGCTATTAGGTTTAGTGTTAAAGTCATTTTTGCAACTATAAAATCCGTTTTTCCCTTTCGTTCAACGAACTTATCGAACAACCTAGTAGTATACTAGGCCGAAAGTACGCGCGAGAAAGAACATACTCGCATCCCGATCAAGGCGAGCCATGCCGTCTACTGTCAACGCGTTTGACGGGCATTGTACGTCAGTGGCAGGCAACGTGCTAATCTCATTCTCAAAGTCTGCGGCCTCGGTGGGCCAACGCGTTTTGGTGTCCCAGGTCTGCCGATATTGGTGCGCTCTCGCGTGCTACAAGGTCGTAACGTCGAGTTGCCGCTTTTGCAATTTGCGCTAACCACTGGGCCGAGCAGGCGTAACGGTGGCGCACACTTAGCGAGCTTTTTGTCGTACGGCGTTATCGTCGGATCGATGCGCCTCCGCGCTCAGATATCCACAGGTGAGTCTAATGAACGCGCATACAGAGGCCGGCTCAAAAGGAGAGAACCTCGCACCGTCTAGTTTGCTTTTGTAAACGCGCGTGTAATCAGTGACACGCTATAGCTCCCACCCAGGTTAACTCCCGACAGCTCACTATAAGTTCCAAGTAACATACCATGCGTATTCGCCCCCTTTTTTCTTTTCCAGTATCGTTCGTTCGTGATTTACGGATCGGCGTAAGTCGACGCCGTTCGGAAGTGAACTACTGTTAATTATACGTACTTTCCTCGTTGTTTGCATGACACGAGGGTACAGGAGTTAAAAACTTGTAGGAAATGTAATGTAAGATTGATATAGTAGTTACACCGGTCTCTAATTTTTCCATATATTTTTTTTTTTAATTTCAATTTAATTCTTAAACATTTTAAAATTGAACTATTGTAGCCACGGCTAGTGGCTCAGACTAAAGTTCTGACTTCACAAAATCAGATGGAGAGTTTGAATAAAATTATTAGGAAGAATGTGAGAATAAACTGCTCGTTATTGATCAATATAATACATACGTGAGATTATTATAGGTAATATAAAGATTTAGATCGGTCGCTATCTAGTTGTGGTGATCTGATCATAAGTTAGGATGAAACTTGTATCGATTGATTAATTCTTTATAACTCATGGCTACGTTTAAGCAATGTTGTGTTTATATATTTTCTCCAAAATCGTATATTGCTTGTTTAGGGTCTAAATATATGGTGCAAAACAAAGCGCTGTTATATGATGGCCATGAAAGTGGCTCTTGATTATATTCGTTTCGAGTCTTTATAAATGCATGTGGTGATATAAGAATCAAGTTTAGTATGTAGTGGAAAAATGAATTATTAAAGAAATTTTGGTCATACGAGGTTAATTTCACCATTTTGTAACACCACTCCATTTTGTAAAAGATTACGTAGTTTTATTATTCTTGAAATAGTATGTTTTTGAAGATATATTTGGATGGCAAACTTAATGAAAAGACAAACTACTTAGTTTTGTTCATAAGAATCTCTCTACTTCACTTGTTCTCGTATTAAAATTATGTCCGTAACTAATCATAAGTAGCAGTATCATTTTGAGGAGTAGTGACGAAATTAATTTGTCATAAGGGCAATTATTATATATCAAGAACGTAGTGAATTGAATATGCGTACACTTTCATTCACGTCTAATGCATCCGAGATCATGCTGCAACAATCTGGCACATTTTCTCTCCTTTGCTGTTTAAGAATTATGAGGGCCATGAATTTTCCTCGATCGCATTATGTGCATAAGAAAGGCGCGTACGCTCACACTTAAAACTCTTAGGACACCTACTAGCACTCTGTAAAGTTCGAAATTAATTATTAGACTCGCTCAAGGATTTTAAGCCGTGCCAGTTCTCCTTCTATACATCATACAACTGCCAATAGTTACAAAGAAAAATGTACGCAATAATTCCAACACTATTTAACCAAATTTATTAACAATAATTCAAGCTGCTGCTTGTTTACACGCTATTTTGCCCACCACTACTCATAGCAAACTGATCTCATTGGGAAGTTTGAATAAATTTGCATCTTAATCTGGGAGTGTGTAATGATACACTATGTTCCCGCATATTCATGTCAGATAAGTGCCGATAAAATACACGCACAACTATCGTGCTTGGATGGGACAGAAAGAAGAACATTTCACACGCATTGATTTTAACGTATTCCCGACATTTCAGATATATTGTTTAATATTTGCAGAAATTTGCACAGGTAAACTCCCTACTTTCATATACTTTGCTAATATTAACCTATATATACCTAATTCTGTTTTTACACGATATATGCGTTTCCAAAGAATACGTGTAAAAACATCATGTAAAAAAACATCTCCAATGTCGCAGTTACAAAAATAAGAGTAAAGCAACATTTTTTTCTTAGAATTTGGGTCGATCATGTTAAATCAAAATAAGTCGTGTAAAAGGAGAATTAAATTTTTTTTCTAATTTGTGTTAAATCAAAATCGTGTAAAAGAAGTTCATGTAAAAACAAAACTGGGTGTACTACAATTTAAATAACTTAAGTCATTTACAACTGCGTGTTTCGACTCTTGAGTGGATGTGTATATGTATATAACCATCCAACACGCATTTAAATTATATTTTACTATGTGATACAAAATATAAATTTAATAAACGTGTTATACTGTTACAAAAATTCGTGACGCTTCGGTAACTATATATTATGCAAGATGTAATATTGGCGATGTAAGAAGCGTTTTAGTGCATGAAGTGCAATGAAGTGAGCATTACAGTGAAAGGTCTTGTAATACTTTCAATGTTATTAGTCAAATTTCTTTTTTATAAGTTATTTTCTACGAGCAGCTACAAGAAGCTTATGTTGCATTTATGTTTATTATTTCAATAAAATGTATGATGATTGGAATTTGTTCGATTATTTGTTCTATACATTTTTGATCATTGTTTCAAAGAGGTGGTCCGTATTTGTAATAAAACATCAATATGCATATAACACGTATCGATTGGAAAACAAAATTACATTGAAAATATAATTTAAAATACATTTAAAATATAAGGGTATAACAAAATTCGATTTTAAAGGGAGAATTAATTATCCATATTGACAAAAATTGACCAACTGTTTATTCTACAAAATACATAGAATGCATTAACACAATTATTAGTAAGGTATCCAAATAGAAGTATATGGAGATCATAATTATATACAAAGATACTCGCAGTTCGATCGTTATTTCATGTCGGCAGTAGTATGTTGCTTCATTTTTGTTTTATTTAATTTTAGTACCTGCTGGCACCTGAGACGATTGTTTTTTCCGTATGCGTTTATAAAATCACTTGGCTATTCTTATATCTCGAAGACATAGTATAGGTATCAGGAATGCACAATGTGCAGGAGCATGGTGCGGCCTTAATTCATATCGGTACGAATGGAAGGGTTAAGCTTTGGGGATTATAAATATTTATATCATTTCGAAAATCTTGTTGAAGAAACATCGAAGTTATTTTGAAATTCTCCTTTACCTTGTTTTTTGCTATCTGCAATTTTTTTGCCTTCTTGAAATATTATTTTGCTATTACCAATATTGTTACGACAATTTTGATATCATCACGCGTATAAGTTAATTCTACTTTTGCATCGAATCGACTCTGATCTAATTTTAAATCAAACTATTTCCATAAAATTAAATCTTAAATACTTCGCGTATTTAAATGTATTTTATTCTTCCGCAAACAAATATCGCGTTGTCCCGAAAAAAATGTTGAATTAAATTTTACATCTGATATTTATCGGCAAAGATTTATGTGCAGGAAACATAGCACTCTTATTGAACCTTTTTGCAGCCCCACAGTGTTTATTTCGTTCTTTCAGCCAAACTCAGAACATTCTTGTTACTATTCTTGTATGCTGAAGCTTTCCACGATCGTGGCGGAAGCGGCGGGAGGGGGGCGTTAAACCCGATGAGGTGCTTGCGTACGGTTTGCACGATCGATAGTACGTAAAAAGGATTTTGGACGAGAGGCAGGTGGGGAAGACGGTGAGCCGAGTGCTGGAAAAATAGGCAGTTTTCGACGTTTGTCCGTACGTAAACTCCTGCGATGCGTTCGGTGTAGGGGACAATTGCATAATGCGTACTGGTCACCTAAATCGTACCGGCTCATTTTTTTGGTAACCAATTAGTGTTTGCGATTTCTAGTTGTACAAATATAAAGGGTGTATGCAGTCGGTAATATAAAACACAGCTTGCATTATTTCGATTGATTCACGTAAACTTGTAGAAGCCGGAAGATTTCAAGTATATTTGATGTAAATTTTGAGTATTTAATTTACGACTAATTTCAATTAAATATCATAATTGATTAATACATTTTGTGTTTTCTTTGAAATGTATTTAATATACCATCTTTATGGTGAGTTTGTAATATAATTTGTACAATTTTTGGGTGGGATGAATAATATTTCTATCGGTTCGCTTAGTCTCCTAACTCATTTCGCAATTGAAACTTTTAGATCGTACCAGTACGATTTAATAAAGCAGGCGGAATTTGATCTAATTCGTTTAACATTTATACTTACTATATTTCCTTTTCGAATCTTTCATGGGAAAAAGAACACATGTTCTTTAAAAGGACCATATTATGGTCTTTCAACGCAAGAGCCTTGAAAGAAGGCAAAATATACTATTGTTCAAAATGTTTGTAATACTTTTTACATTCAATATTTTCTAAGAGTTTACTATTTCAATTCGTTATAAAAATGATTTCACTTATTTTGATAGCTGTTGTGTTTCAGCATAATAAAAAAAATCTAATAAATGATATACTTTCAAAATAATATATATTACCAAATAAGATAGGTACGATTTTGGAGAGACAGCAGTACGATTTAGAATATAGGTGTCATAAATCGTACTTCTGCATCCTTTTCTAAAATGACTCAAATCGCTCTTTTCATTTTATTCTCCACGTAGAATATTTATATATAGGGTTCCTGTAAAGATAAAAGTATAATTGCAAACAATGATTTGAGAAAAATTTTTTTGATGGTTTAATGGATATTTCAAAAATTTCTCAGGTAGTACCATTTCGGCAGCACCTCCCCTACGTATTGCCAAGGATGTAATTTGTCGACAGGATTTCCACGTTTGCATAACAGGAAAACTGGCGTATGGGCACGCATGAGCGCGTTTACGCAACTCGTAGAAACCCCGTGAAATAGCCTGTGGGATCTAATTTCTTCGGGTAAATACATCTCGTGTTCTTTGTCCATGCACGGTTTATGCGGTGGCATAGCGGTAAACCGTATTTATCCCAACGTAAGTCCGAATGCGGCCTTCTAAGGAAAAGAGCTACCACATTCGACCCTTGCTTTTACAATGCAGGATTGTAATTTAAATCGGTGACACGATTGCTTGCTCTCCCGATGTCCATATTTGTACGCTTTATCCGGCAATCGATGCTTCTTTTATCGATAGTCCTAAGTAGGAACGCGCTTGCTGGATAACTTGTTACTTTAACTCTCCGTGACCCAAATTTCTTCTAGCATTATAATCCACTGGTCATATTTTAACCGTTGTATTCTTGTATCATGAAAGGAGCGATAAAAGTAAATATGATTAATAATAACTCGCTTGGCACTTTATATAGTAGCATTTTGATTTACGAACATACGTGTATCTTCGATAAAATGATAGCCGGTTGCAGGCAAACTGCGTAGATGAAACGATACTCTGAAAGTACAGTGGGTTATGGATTAACTAATTAATATCGATTCGTTTTTTCATCCGCGATTTTAATCGAAGCGCGTAGATGTTGCTTGCTGCAGTATTTCTGCTCTTGTAATCTCTTTTTATTTCTTATATTAATCACTTGAGTCTTTCCATTTAAAATATAAAAGGAATGAAGAAAGTGGATATAAATAACTAGTTTAAATGGCTATCACAAGGTACCGTTTTGGTTTGCAATAATCGCTATGTTTTATATGAAACGATAATCTATTTAAGGCACATCGCATTGATAAAACGTTGCTTCTAAGTTACCGTGGATTACAAAACGTTTATTAATTAATGCCAGACAGGGGGATAATGGTCTAAATCGAGCAATCGAGTCTAAATTGTCGACTAAAAACGATAACAAAATATCCTTTATTAACGTCCTTACGTGTAGAACCTTATCAAAATACAAGGCTAGAAAAAAACCATAATGGAAAATGTTATATCATAAAGTAAAGTTAGTAAATAAACAAACAGCAATAGTGATATAACTACTTATAACGGGCTTACATGTAGAAAACAAAAAAGTAACTAAAATTCGATCATTCCATGTATTTCGAGTGAGATCATTTTTAACCACATAAAGAATAATCAATATGTATAGGGTCTGTGCATAATTCCGTAGCGAAATTCCGACAGATGCCTTTCGCAGTTGTTTTTCCATTGTCACGTGTGTCAAATGTATGTATAAAGTGTCATACATTAAGTGAAAGCTGAAATTTATGATATATTATGATTAAAATCACCCTCTTTGTTCAATATTTTGCGTTCAAAATTTACTCAATTTTCGTTACAGAATTATGCACAGTTCCAATACGTATATCATAAAATCAACACGGAACCTCCAAGTCGTGCATGTATCACAAGTTGGTAACACACAGTTAGCATCGAGTGAAAAGAGCACATAATGTTTCAAAGGTTTGAATGTATTAACAAAAAGAACCGTGGGATCAGGAAAAGAAGCAAAACAAGAAGCATTATAATGTATGGTGATAAACTGAGTAGAATTATAGAGCAAGAAAAACTTACTTATAATGCTGTTTACTACTTTAGTTTACCACTAATTAATGCTAATGGTGATTAGCATTAATTAGTTGTTCGTGATATTAATCGGCGCGAGTAAGTACTGTCTAGTACAATATTTTTGCTCCGGTACTCTTATTTTATTCTCCCTATTGATTGCTCAGCTTATCTAAATTTACATCATAGAGGGAAAGAGGAAAGTGGACATAAATAACAGCAGTTTACTCGGCGATCACAAGGTAGCGATTTGGGGTAAGAGACATGAAAAAAAAACGTTATTCGCGATTTACCATAATTTCTAGAAGGTTAACTCAATTAACTCATTATACGCGAAAGCCAAGTGCAAATAAAAAAATGCATTAATTAACGACACATACATTCATTAGTTGTGGTCTTAGTGAGCACCCTATTTGCACACATACTTTTAATTTTTCATCTGGTCTTATGGGGGTGGAGTTCTCGTGTGGGAATAATAATGTTTGTCCACTAATGCGTGGCTCTATAATCAAAGGTTAAATAATGATAATTAAATTGAAAATTAAATAAATATGTAATTTTGAAAGTTGATGGTGATGAGCGAACCGGAGATATTAATGCAGTAATTAATTAATTTCCTACAGTAAGCTAATTAGAGAAAAAATATTTTCATTGAGTTTGTACCCTTCGTAGCAGTCAGTACGACATTTAGGTACAACAATCAAAACTAAAAGTTTCACTGCTCAGGTATAAATAAATAAAAAACAAGCCTCTCACAAAAAAGACAATGGTAAATGATGGGTTAATGTCGATTGGCTATTTCGTAATATCATAAAATACAAAGTTCTTGCAATATCCGCTTAAACCCCAAACGGACAAATCGATGCTATTTTGATTCCTTATGCGTGAAATGCAACCCTTCATTTACTTTGTCGAAGATACCGGGTGATTCATTCGGCCTTCCTCGATAAGCCGGAATCTTGGCGTGACCTCTTATTTCCTGACCCCGCTAACCTTGACCTAGGCGCTCTCTCGTGCGGGTTGATCAATCAATGGGAAGACCGCCGTAGTCTGATATCGAACAATTGCACAATCGTCACGATAATAACTCGTTTCTATTTAAAGTTTTTCTCTTCTATTATGATACGTTGATTTCAGTTATGCACTGCGACATTGTTATTGGAAATTATTGATTCAACATTTGCGTGGAATTTAATCTTTTGCAAATGGAATTCACCCTTTTGCAAATAAAATACTTTTACATACATATTATATTTAAAAAACATCAAATAATATCAATTACATAGTAAGAAATCAAAAACTCTGCGACTCTCTTCGAAGATTACTTCAGAAATTAGAAGACGATAATCTGAACGAAGTTTGGTTGATTTTGGACAACACGAGTGACACAAGACCAGGAAATGCGTGGTCTTGATGGATAAACAAGGCACACTCTAGTTTTTTTACCACCATATTCTCCAATGCTGATCACTGTCGGAGAAGTCTTTTCCAAAATCAAGTTTAGTGTAAGAAATATGGTAGCTTATCCTTCAAATCGGCAAAATTTAATAGCTGTAATTAATAGCTCTGTTGGAACTGTTACATCTGCAAATTGCTATAATTATTATATGAATATATATGTCAAGTTATCAACTGCTGCTGCAGGAAAATCGTTATAGACTAGGTTATTATGTATTGTACATATGTATATAATAAGCAAGCCTGTAAACGGTCCTCCTTGAAATATTATTATCATTAATAATATGAAAGTGCTGAATTATCTGTACACAGTTTTCATACATACTACCTTCATCTCCATATGTAATTATATAATTGTATGAAGGATAATAACATTTTTGATTTCTCTCTATGTTATTAATATTATGTGATGTTTTTTAAATGTAATATATATA